>CASHTC010000557.1:72500-80000 GCA_949357725.1 Hyperoplus immaculatus
TATATATTCTATTATTATATATTATTATACTGTATATATTATATTATTATATATTATTATACTGTATATATTCTATTATTATATATTATTATACTGTATATATTATATTATTATATATTATTATACTGTATATATTATATTATTATATATTATTATACTGTATATATTATATTATTTTATATTATTATACTGTATATATTCTATTGATTCAATTAAATATCTCAGACTTAAATTGACCAGTGCTTGATAAAACAATGTCTTAGCTTCTCTCTCTCTTTTCTCCAGAAGAAGTATTCATCCCTCCATCACATGGTTTCCTGGCAACAGTATCCACCTCCATGTCGTCACGGTGATAGAAACGGATGTAAAGGAACGACGAGGAAGAGTGACAGCTGTGGAGAGATGACATCACAGGCGGACTGAGTGACAGCTGTGGAGAGATGACATCACAGGCGGACTGAGTGACAGCTGTGGAGAGATGACATCACAGGCGGACTGAGTGACAGCTGTGGAGAGATGACATCACAGAGGGACTGACAGTGAAATGAGTTTATTATGAGATTCACTTTAACTCACGATCATTTTTATTACATTTTTTTTTATTTTTTTATTTTTTGTTTCATTGTAAAAAAAAAGAAGGAAAATAAAAATATTAATAAAAAATATGAATAAAAAACTGATTGATATCAATCAGAGGTGGAAAGAGTACAAAAATATTCTACTCAAGTAAAAGTATGATTACTTGGATGAAATTTTACTTAAGTAAAAGTGAAAGTACTAGTCTAAAAATCTACTGAAGTAAAAGTGAAAAAGTAGCTGATTTAAAATGTACTTAAAGTACAAGTTACTAGTTACTTTTTAACAGCGGGAGGGGGCGGGGGTCTCTTCTGTGTAGGGCATTCTTTATATAGACAAGGGGATATACATCTCAAACTAGTTTTGTTTAATTAATGCAACAAAGTGCACAAATTAAACAAATCATGTCACCACACATGTATGGATGTATACTGTGTCATTATACTTTAGATTAGCAAATATGGAGCAAATAGTCTGTTAATGTGGAATAGGAACGTAACCGGTCTACAGACCTAAACAGACTGCAGCTGCAGTTCTAATAATGTAATTGTGTGCAATTGATCTAAACCATGGACATTGCAAGGTTAGGTTGCTCGATTTTGACAAAAATCATAATCATGATTATTTTGATTGACATTGTGTAATCACAATTATTATAGACAATTATTCATTGATTTAAGAACTGCAACATGCACTTATTTAACATTTGAAACCATGACTTTTGACTTTAAACATATCCTAATTGAACTGAAAACAAGGAAAATGGAAATAAGTAAAACATATTTTTTAATATTTAAATAAAATAAATGTCAAAATCAAAATAAACCGTTGCAAATGTTGTTGATAGGGCAGGAATGTGAGGGCATATTTTATTTACATCTCATGGAGCTGGCTGGATAAGCAAGTTGCATTGTAGGCTACAGTGTTCTAAATTGATGACTGTTGCGGTGGCAAGAGTCAAGGAGCTTTAAACTTCCTGTGTTTTTTATTCCTTTATTGCTTGGTCATAGTCCACTTGGATTCGACTTTTTTTTAATGAGTAAACTAATAGGTCGTGATGTTTTGAGGTGCAGTTGGGTCGATTATGCCTTTTTTCTCTCTCTCTCACGGTCGCGCATGTCATCTGACTCGCGTGTCCGCGCGTAACATATCTTGCACATTATTTTAGTCTATTAGTTTTACCTTTCTTCTCGACCAAAGCCTGACTTTCTGCCGTCTTCTGGAAGTTTTTCAAAGCTCCCGGCAACACGCACCGTCTCCATGCTGCACTGTTAAGCTGAAAGCTAAACCACAGGTGAGGGAGGGACCGATCGCACGGCTGGATGAAAGGTTTGCTGCATTTAAAAGCCTTCACGTCTTCACGTGCGGTACAATGATAGTTAAACTGGGATTATTTTGTTTTAATGATAGAGGGAAGCAATGTTTGTTGTTATCATTTAGTCGCAATGATCCTGTCGATCATTCTGTGTTAGTTTCCGGTATTGTGTCGTAAAAATAAAAGCCCCCCGCGATATTTCTTTTCTTTTCTCTCCTTTCCCTATCTATTTTTTTACTCAGTAACGCAGGTGATATCAAATGTAGCGAAGTACAATACTTCACAATAAACATCCTCAAAGTAAAAGTAAAAGTATAGGTTTTAAAAATCACTTAAAAAATTACAAGTACACAAAAAAACTACACAATTACAGGAACGTGAGTAAATGTAATTCGCTACTTTACACCCCTGATATCAATGAATGAATATAATGAACTATATATTGATAGAATATTGTCATGGAGGAGGGGCGCCCTTAGCTCAGTAGGTAGGGCGTCCCCCCCTTAGCTCAGTTGGTAGGGCGTCCCCCCCCTTAGCTCAGTTGGTAGGGCGTCCTCCCCCTTAGCTCAGTTGGTAGGGCGTCCCCCCCATGGGCCCTTAGCTCAGTTGGTAGGGCGTCCTCCCCCTTAGCTCAGTTGGTAGGGCGTCCCCCCCCTTAGCTCAGTTGGTAGGGCGTCCTCCCCCTTAGCTCAGTTGGTAGGGCGTCCCCCCCCTTAGCTCAGTTGGTAGGGCGTCCCCCCCCCTTAGCTCAGTTGGTAGGGCGTCCCCCCCCTTAGCTCAGTTGGTAGGGCGTCCCCCCCATGGGCCCTTAGCTCAGTTGGTAGGGCGTCCCCCCCCCATGGGCCCTTAGCTCAGTTGGTAGGGCGTCCCCCCCCCCATGGGCCCTTAGCTCAGTTGGTAGGGCGTCCCCCCCCCATAGCTCAGTTGGTAGGGCGTCCCCCCCCCATGGGCCCTTAGCTCAGTTGGTAGGGCGTCCCTCCCCCCTTAGCTCAGTTGGTAGGGCGTCCCCCCCCATGGGCCCTTAGCTCAGTTGGTAGGGCGTCCTCCCCCATGGGCCCTTAGCTCAGTTGGTAGGGCGTCCCCCCCCCCCTTAGCTCAGTTGGTAGGGCGTCCCCCCCCCTTAGCTCAGTTGGTAGGACGTCCTCCCCCATGGGCCCTTAGCTCAGTTGGTAGGGCGTCCCCCCCTTAGCTCAGTTGGTAGGGCGTCCCCCCCTTAGCTCAGTTGGTAGGGCGTCCCCCCCCTTAGCTCAGTTGGTAGGGCGTCCCCCCCCATGGGCCTCGGCCAGCAGCAGACCCGGGTTAGATTCCAGCCCGCGGTCGTTCTCTGCATGTCACTCCCCTCTCTGCCCCATTTCAACTCTGTCTCTACACTATCAATAAAGCATAAAAATGCCAAAAAAAAAAAATATCTTTAAAAAAAGAATATAGTCATGGAGCATGTTTATAGATCTGGCCTTTTAAACGTTTGTGAATTTGTTGAATTAGATCGAAAAGTGAAAACGATTTCTCCATGTTTTAGTGATTGTTAAAGTGTCTACGAGGAACTTTCAGTGTGTGTTAATTCTAGCGCCCCCTTTGGACTAAAGCAGTAGTGTTTTTACCACGCCAGCTGTTGTTCCTGGGTGAGCGTATACCCATGACAAAGGCATTAAGAAAAACTATATAAAAACAGCATTCTTTTGCGCTGATGGTCTCGTTTGCTGTTACATGTAATTTATGATCATCAGAGGAAAAATGAGACTGTTTCAGAAATATTTAAAAGTTCCTCGTAGAGACTTTAAACTTTTCATAAACGTAAGAATTAAAAGTTCATTTTTGAGCTAGAAAGTAGTGATGTAATAATAACCTGAGAAATGTGATGTCACTGAAAACAGCTGATGCACATTTAGCTGAAGATTGTCCCTTCTGTGTCTCCGTATAAATCAAATGCTTTTATATATAGATAGGTTTTGTAGAACGATGTGTGTCATGTTATCAGCATGTCAAACTCATAAAGTGCTTTTATCAACGTCTGTGTCTCGTTTGTCATATTTCAGAATCAGTTTTAGAATTGAAAGATTATCTAGGCTACAAAGAATACTAATGATAGGGCCGACTGTGTCTCAGGTGGTAGAGCGGGTCGGCCGATGATCAAAGGGTTGGAGGTTCGATCCCCGCCCTGCCACCTGTGTCATGGTTGTTGTGTCCTTGGGCGAGACACTTCACCCACCTTGCCTCGTGTGAATGTCGATAGTTAGCCTGCTATCGGTGTATGAATGTGTGTGTGAATGGTAACGTGGGAAAGGAAAACAGGTCTCCCTTGAAAAAGAGTCTCTGGTCTCAATGGGATTTACCTGGAGAAATAAAGGTTAAAGAAAAAATACATCGGTGTTACGTTAAAGCTAAAAGTCAGTATAGTTTTAGTGTCTACCTGTGTGATTTTATTGAGCTGAGTTCATTTGAGAGGGAGGGGCAAGCCAAGGACTTCCTAAATGGATAAACGAATAGTTTTCATGGATACAAATATACATGTCCATCTGTTTTTAATTATTCCACCAACACAAAAACAAACAATAGAAGATAAATCTAAAACATGACATACATCACAACTCAGGTCTAACCATGAAACACACACACACACACACACACACACACACACACACACACACACACACAGACACACACACAGACAGACACACACACACACAGACACACACACACACACACACACTTTAAACACTACTACACATCTCTCTTAACACTTTATAGGATTATAAAATACATCCAAACCACATACAAGTACATATTTTTATAATTTTTTATTACGGGCACTATCCCCGTCAGATTCCGTTCTCTCCTCCCATTGGACCAAATTAAATAGGCTCCTCCCCTCTCCATCGTCTGCTGCGTCATCGCCCCCTCCCCCCCAACACACACACACACACACACACACACGCGCTGGTATATATCGGTGCGGACGGACAGTGTGTGTGTCGGTGTGTGTGTTCAGACAGTAGCATGGCGTCTCTCAGCCTCCTACTGCTTAGCACCGCTCTGCTCCACCACGGACAGGTAAGAACTGCGTGTGTGTGTGTGTGTGTGTGTGTGTGTGTGTGTGTGTGTGTGTGTGTGTGTGTGTGTGTGTGCGCATGTCTGTGTGTGTGTGTGTGTGTGTTTGTCAGAGAGAGAGCTCGTCATATGTGCTCGTTTATCATGATGCAGAAAGATGTCGCTACCGATTTGATCTTCAACCTTCTTTTCTGTCAACATGGTTACGTCACTCTGTGCGTGCGTGCGTGCGTGTGTGCGTGCGTGTGTGTGTGTGTGTTTGTGTGCGTGTGTGTGTGTGTGTGTGTGTGTGTGTGTGTGTGTGCGTGTGTGTGTGATCAGTAAATTGGTCACGGTTATCAGTGCAAATATTGAGACAGGCTTTAAAGCAAACTGTGTGTGTGTGTGTGTGTGTGTGTGTGTGTGTGTGTGTGTACGTACGTGTAAATGCATCTTTGTGAGGACCAATTTCATCTTATTTTTTTATTTTTTAACATCGGAGTGTTTAAGTGATGACGTATTCCCTGGAAGATTTTACTTGAAGTTGAAGAATCGATTTTTAGGCTCAGATTACACTATAAGAAATAGGAGTCTCTTTCTGTGTCCCATAGGGTTCATTATTGGACCTACAGTGGAGGAAATAAGTATTTGATCCCTCACTGATGTTGTAAGTTTAGAAATACTGGGTGACAACAACCAGAGGAGTGGTCCAAATATCCTCCTGAGATGTGTGCAAACCTGGTCATCAACTACAAGACACGTCTGACCTCTGTACTTGCCAACAAGGGTTTCTCCACCAAGTACTAAGCAATGTTTTGATAGGGGATCAAATACTTATTGGGGCGACTGTGTCTCAGGTGGTAGAGCGGGTCGGCTGATGATCAAAGGGTTGGAGGTTCGATCCCCGCCCTGCCACTTGTGTCATAGTTGTTGTGTCCTTGGGCAAGACACTTCACCCACCTTGCCTCGTGTGAATGTCGATAGTTAGCTGCTGCTATCGGTGTATGAATGTGTGTGTGAATGGTAACGTGGGAAAGAAAAACAGGTCTCCCTTGAAAAAGAGTCTTCGGTCTCAATGGGATTTACCTGTAGAAATAAAGGTTAAAAAAAAAAAATGTCACTCGATGAAATGCAAAATAATTTCTATCTTTTTTTAATGTGATTTTCTGGATTTTCTTTGTGATATTCTGTCTATCACTGTTATAATAAACCTAGCATTAAAATTATAGACCGCTCATTTCATTGTAAGTGGGCAAACTTACAAAATCGGTGAGGGATCAAATACTTATTTCGTCCACTGTAAGGGTAATTACATACATACACCTTGTTATGACGGCCACAGTGGTATATACTGTATGTTTTCAAGCAGTGAAAGGTGCATGTTTGTAGGCTTAGCATTTCTTTCAGTGTTAAAGAGATCCTATTATACTACTTTTCTGCTCTTCATTTCTTGTTAAAAACTGCTATAGAGCAACCTGACACGAATCACATCACAAAAAACTATGTAGATTTTCGGGAAGCTCTTTCTCTTATTTTGGCGATCCAGCAGGCCCTGTAAACACTTTGCTTCTGCCATCTCCGCCCCCTCCCCCCCCCCCCCCCCCCACCTTCCTGCAAACCCAACTCCGTTGTGATTGGTTACCTTGCGAAGGGAAGTCGTGATTCTAAATGTCTGCAAAGAATCAGCCCGGGCGGGACGCGAACGCAGGTCTACTGCTTCGTAAACGATCTCTCTACCGGCTGAGCTAAGCGAGCACTGGTCTAGTGTTGTCACCCCCTGCTATATATAGCAACCTGGGAGCTTGCCTGACCATATATGGCAAAAAGGTCTGGTGACACACACATACCGGAAATTTGAACAAGTTCGGCTCGACTGGCTGCCATAGTGTTTAGTGCTCTGCACAGCCACCCCAGACGGTCAGCAGGGAATACGTCGAAATGCATGTACGTAATTATTTGATACTCTAGTATGGTTAAACATGACTATAAGTCATTATAACAACGTTTATAGGTCATAAAAGTCGAAAAGTATCATAGGTCCTCTTTAAAGTACAATATCTGGATAACATATGTGTATATACAGTTGTACCTTTTAAAGACCTACTTCACCAATTGGAATATGAAGGTGTATTGAACTCTGAGATCCTATGTAGTATAAATGTAATGCAAAAAAAAAATTAAATCGGTTCATCCTAGCCTGAGAAAAGGCAGAAAGAGTGTTTTATGGTCTCACTGTCTAACCCTACAGTTTCCTTTTTGTGACATCACAGTAAGGGTCAGGATTAACAGGACAGCTGGGCCAACGGAAGACTGAGGGAAGACTGAGGGAAGACTGAGGGAAGAAAAACCTCATTCATTATATTACAATAGTGATTTTATAATGATAGAACGCTGGTTCTGTTTGGGTGAAGTATTCCTTTAATAAGATACAAGGTACAGTTATGTAATTTATTTTCTTACAGTGTAGAAAGACATCTGATGGTTATGGGTTAGTGTAAGGTGTTGGGTTGGGGGTTTAGGTGTGTGTGTGTGTGTGTGTGTGTGTGTGTGTGTGTGTGTGTGTGTGTGCGTGTGTGTGTGTG
>CASHTC010000558.1:0-10000 GCA_949357725.1 Hyperoplus immaculatus
TGTGTGTCTCTCTCTCTCTCTCTCTCTCTCCTGTGTGTGTGTGTGTGTGTGTGTGTGTGTGTCTCTCTCTCTTCTGTGTGTGTGTGTGTGTCTCTCTCTCTCTCTCCCGTGTGTGTGTCTCTTTCTCTCTCTCTCTCCTCCTGTGTGTGTGTGTGTGTGTGTGTGTCTCTCTCTCTCTCTCTCTCTCTCTCTCGCTCCTGTGTGTGTGTGTGTGTCTCTCTCTGTCTCTCTGTCTCTCTCTCTCTCTTCTCCTGTGTGTGTGTGTGTCTCTCTCTTGCTCTCTCCTGTGTGTGTGTGTGTGTGTGTGTGTGTGTGTTGTGTCTCTCTGTCTCTCTCTCTCCTGTGTGTGTATTTCAGGCCTTTGCCAAAAAACCCCCTCCCTTGCCTTTGGGCCACCTGGAATTACAAAGGTTTTTTTTTCAAACAGCCCACATTTCCCTCGCCATCTGAAATCAATTGAGTCTATCAATAAAAGGCCCCCCCACCTCGCGTAGAGTGACAAGATGTGTGTGTGTGTGTGTGTGTGTGTGTGTGTGCTTTCTGGCGTATATGTTTATGCTTGGAAGATTTCTCTCTCTCTTCCCCTGATAGTATGTTTATTGGTCTTCGTTAGACAGTGGTAATTATTTGAATAAGCGTACAAAAGTGAATCTTCCTTGAAATCAAAAGCTGGGGCGATAGTTTGTCAGTTGCCAGCGGTTACATCTTGAAGACATCTTGATAGAGACAGTAAAACAGTGGGCATGAGGATAATTTCAAAATAAGACAGTTATGTTTTCAAAGATTATTTTTTGGGAATTTTCAAGCTTTATTAGATAGGACAGAGTTGAAATGGGGAGACACACACAGAGAGACAGAGAGAGAGAGAGGGGGGGAGGGGGGGTGGAGGAGGGTGACCTGCAGTAAAGGTCCTAGGGTCGGATTTGAACCCGCGACCACTGCAACGAAGGCCGGAGCCGATATGGTACGCGCTCTATCCACTACGCCACCGGAGCTCCCCAAAATAAGTTATTGAGTCAGATGTAGGAGAGAAAAAATCAGTGAATATCTCCTCATGATCCTGCTACCTGTCTTTACTGTGTCTTGTACCGAAAAAAAAAAAAAAAATACTCAGCCTAGGCTCTGTAAACTGGCATTTTGCTAGCTCTACTGTGGGTCCCATTTCTCTACAAACCCTTTTGTTTACATACGAGTTTACAGAGCCTAGGCTTTGTATCGACACCCCATTTAAAAAAAAAATTACCCCGTTTTTAAAAAAATTATCTCACAGCATAAACAGTAAGTAGTCCTTAATAGTAAAAGGAAATTAAGCTAAAAAAACTCAAACACAAAAGCTTATTCAGCATAAAATATAAAAGACCAAAACAGCGTAACATCTGTTGCCACGGTATTGTGGCTTGAACCTTTGCCCTGTGTTTTACGCTGCCAACTTTCTTGCTGATCCAGGACATACACATACAGCTTATTTCTCTCCCTTGTACATTAAACACAGCTCGGGAAAAAAATCAAGAGACCAGTGTGGATTGTTCTTCAATCTTCATCTCTACATTACTTAAAGGAATACTTCACCCATACGGAACCAGCGTTCTATCATTATAAAATCACTATTATAATATAATGAATGAGGTTTTTCTTCCCTTAGTCTTCCCTTGGCCCAGCTGTCCTGTTAATCCTAACCCTTACTGTGATGTCACAAGAAGGAAAACATAGGGTTAGACAGTGAAACCATAAAACACTCTTTCTGCCTTTTCTCAGGCTAGGATGATCCGATTTTTTTTGCACATTTATACTACATAGGATCTCCGAGTTCAATACACCTTCATATTCCAACCGGTGAAGTAGGGCTTTAATGGAAATGCTCTTTTAATGACAATATTTTTTGGGTGGAATTTGGTAGAAATGTTGTCAGTAGTTTATATTATAAAACCAAAATGTTCATTCTACTCAAACATAGGCCTGTAAAGAGTAAAACGAGAGACACTGAACATTTGGAGTGGGCTCTTCATTTCTTCGGGAGCTGTAGATGAAATTGAAACACACACACACAGTACACAGCACAGGAGTGTTTGTGAATGCAAATCACTCCCTCGCTATTATGCTGTAGGCGGTATCATCTGCTAAGGTATTTGCCCATTAATGAAGCCTGTGTGTGTGTGTGTGTGTGTGTGTGTGTGTGTTTGTGTCTGTATGTGTATGTGTATGTGTGTGTGTTTTTCTATGTGTGTGTGTATATGTCTGTGCGTGTGTGTTTTTCTTTGCCTGTGTGTGTGTGTGTGTGTTTCTTTGCCTGTGTGTGTGTGTGTGTGTTTCTTTGCCTGTGTGTGTGTGTTTGTGTGTGTATATGGTTATGTCTGTGTGTGTGTTTCTTTGCCTGTGTGTGTGTGTGTGTGTGTGTAGGTGTGTGTGTGTGTGTGTAGGTGTGTGTGTGTGTGTGTAGGTGTGTGTGTGTGTGTGTGTGTGTGTGTGTGTGTGTGTGTGTGTGTGTGTACATGACTGCGCTCCATCTAACACCTTTAACACAATATTCTAATTAGACAGCTATGTTTATTTAATGCGTCTTCAGTAAATTAGTTGTATAAAATTATGACTAATTAAGTGTTGCATTAATAACTCTGTGTGTGTGTGTGTGTGTGTGTGTGTGTGTGTGTGTGTGTGTGTGTGTGTGTGTGTGTGTAGGGCTGCTTTTTTCAGCAAGGGAACATAGGTAATCATCATATCTGTGTCACTCATTAAGCTTTTTGATCATCGGGACATGACATGCGATAATATATGCTCTGATCCACACACACACACACACGGCTTTTGCATATTTTAAATTAAATTTGGCAAACATGAAATAACTGACATCTGAAAAAAAAAACCTACACTCGCTTATACAGGCACAATTAACGGTTTGCGAATGTAGGATTTTTTGATGTACATATTTGTAATTAAAATAATTATTTAAAGCTGCAGTGTGTAGAATTTTGGGTTTTATTTCCTAGCAGATTTTGTAGAAAGTAATTATAATATTCATAAGTACATTTAATTTAGTGCATAATAGCTGGAAAAAATGTTTTGAATTATTTATTTTTACCTTAGAAAGGGTGTCATATATGTCCATATTTCTGCATATTTTGGACCAAGGCCTAGTGCCGCCATCTTGAAAGTGTCATAGTTGGAATGGAATATTACACACTGCACCTTTAAATAATTAATTTTCACTGGGGTAAAGAAGTGGCGTGGTCATTTTACATCTTACAGACGGTATGCTATGGTTGTTTTTCCATAATATTTTCACTAGGATTTTGAAAGTCATGCTCAAAAATATTTGTAAGTGGGGGCGCCCTTAGCTCAGTTGGTAGGGCGTCCCCCCCCCCATGGGCCTCAGCCAGCAGCGGACCCGGGTTCGATTCTAGCCTGCGGTCGTTCTCTGCATGTCACTCCCCTCTCTGCCCCATTTCAACTCTGTCTCTACACTATCAATAAAGCATAAAAATGCCAACAAAAATATCTAAAAAAAAAAAAAAAAATGTTGTAAGTAAGAATTGCACAAACATTAAAGCTGCTACGAGGAACTTTTTTAATATTTCTGAAACAGTCTCATTTTTCCCTCTGATGATCTTGAATTACTTGTAACAGCAAACAAGACCATCCGTGCAAAGAATGCTATTTTTTTATAGTTTTTCTTAATGCCTTTGTCATGGGTATACGCTCACCCAGGAACAACAGCTGGCGTAGTAAAAAAACACTACCGCTCTTGTCCAAAGGGGGCGCTAGAATTAACACAATCTGAAAGTTCCTCGGGGCACCTTTAAAGTATTGTTACAGCCAAAAAAAAAACCTTTAGCATTTGTCTTTCAATGACAAAAAGACAGACAATTGGCACATCTCTGAAAAACACATTTGATATCTGTGGATCAGTGAAGCCCTAGGTACACACACACACATACACACACACACACACACACACACACACACACACACACACACACACACACACACACACACACACACACACACACACACACACACACACACAAATAGCATTCATAACTTAACAGATAAACAAGTGCTACTCGTTTGCGTGATTAATTTCCGGCTTTATTATATGTGTGTGTGATTTATGAGATAGGTTGAAAATCGACACTTAGTTTTGCCATATGGTTGGTCTGCATGCCAAGGTACAAGGACTCAAAATATGGTAAGGTAAAATCACTCTTGGAAAGGGAGAGTTATCATTTCACGCACACACACACATGCACAGAAATACACACACACACACACACACACACACACACACACACACACACACACACACACACACACACACACACACAGAGCATAGACATACAGACATAGAAACACACGCACACACACATAGACACAGACACACACGCACATACGCACACACACACACACACAGACACAGACACAGACATACAGAGACACACACACACACACACATACACACACACACGCGCACACACACACACACACACACACACACACAGGCAGACACAGACAGAGAGAGACAGGCACACACACACACACACACACACACACACACACACACACACACACACACACACAGACACACGATTCGCTCCCAAAACGAATATGGAACAGAACATGGCTTTGATTTAAAATAATGACCGTAGCGGCTCCTGAATTTGTTCCAAGGACATTCGATATGTTTTGGTTCCAAAAATACAAATTTGACTATTTTAAATAAAATACACCGTTCCCGTCCTAAATGGATGATAGCCCCAAACGATCACAGGTTTCGGTTTGTGTTTTTAAAAAGAAAAATTACAATGACAAGCCGGTAAAGCTGTCTGTGTATTCAAATCACTCTCCCTCTATTATGCTGAAGGCAGTATCAGTTGCTAAGGCATTGCACGTTTGCGTCTGTGTGTGTGTGTGTGTGTGTGTGTGTGTGTGTGCGAGTGTGTGTGTGTGTGTGTGTGTGTGTGTGTGTGTGTGTGTGTGTGTGTGCGAGTGTGTGTGTGTGTGTGTGTGTGTGTAAAACTTAACAAATTGTTTCGGACAGTTTTTCTCCGTGTTTTCAAATGGAGAATGACAATGTTACCGTAAAGCTAAAAGGGTTCATTCCTGCATATGGAAAAGATTTGGGCGACTGCTATGAGCGTAGCTACTTTTTACACTCTTAGACCACCACACTGCCATCAGTTAACATACAGCACACCATAACAACACCGTCGGATAACTTAAAAACTTAAACTTAAACTTAAAGGTGCAGTGTGTAATAGGACATCATCAAGAAAGTTCTACAAAGTTCTAGAATGCAACGCTCCCTGGGTAACCCCAACCCTTTCGAATAATAACAGAAGCTACAGTGGCCTTCAAGGACAAGAACTATTCAAAGTTTTAAACAATGCACCTGATGACATTCCAACTATGACACTTTCAAGATGGTGGCACTAGGCCTTGGTCCAAAATATGCAGAAATATGGACATATATGAGACCCTTTCTAAGGGAAAAAATAAATAATTCAAAACATTTTTTTCAGCTATTATGCACTAAATTAAATGTACTTATGGATATTATAATTACTTTCTACAAAATCTGCTAGGAAATAAAACCCAAAATTCTACACACTGCAGCTTTAAAGGTGCAGTGTGTAATAGGACATCATCAAGAAAGTTCTACAAAGTTCTAGAATGCAACGCTCCCTGGGTAACCCCAACCCTTTAGAATAATAACAGAAGCTACAGTGGCCTTCAAGGACAAGAACAATTCTAAATTTTAAACAATGCACCTGATGACATTCCAACTATGACACTTTCAAGATGGCGGCACTAGGCCTTGGTCCAAAATATGCAGAAATATGGACATATATGAGACCCTTTCTAAGGGAAAAAATAATAATTCAAAAAAATGTTTTCAGCTATTATGCACTAAATTAAATGTACTTATGGATATTATAATTACTTTCTACAAAATCTGCTAGGAAATAAAACCCAAAATTCTACACACTGCAGCTTTAAACGCATTAAAGAGGACAGTAAACGCCAATCAAGCTACTCTTTTCTAGTTAGGATGCAGTATGCTACAATTGGGACATACTTTTACTTATTTATTTCATCATAACATGGCTGCTTGATCTTGCCTCTTGCTTTTATATCCGTCTCATCCCCGTTTGTTTTCATATGGAGGCTCGGTCGATGTGACGTCACTTCCGGTGCGCACTGGGTTGTGGGTCAGAATCGCCCAAATAGGATGCAGTTTTTAACACTAACAATCTTGGCCGCATGAAGTAGGACATCCGGGTACTTCTAACCATCCTAAATCTGGCCTCAAGAATCGGGACATCCTCAATCTTTACTCTACTAAACTAAATAGTAGATAGTATGCGATTCGGAATGCAGAGAGTATATGTTGAGTATGTAGGAGGGAGGACGTTAGTAGGGCTTTTAGTATGTAGTATATACATGTTGAGTATGTAGGAGGGAGGACGTTAGTAGGGCTTTTAGTATGTAGTATATACATGTTGAGTATGTAGGAGGGAGGACGTTAGTAGGGCTTTTAGTATGTAGTATATACATGTTGAGTATGTAGGAGGGAGGACGTTAGTAGGGCTTTTAGTATGTAGTATATACATGTTGAGTATGTTGGAGGGAGGACGTTAGTAGGGCTTTTAGTATGTAGTATATACATGTTGAGTATGTAGGAGGGAGGACGTTAGTAGGGCTTTTAGTATGTAGTATATACATGTTGAGTATGTAGGAGGGAGGACGTTAGTAGGGCTTTTAGTATGTAGTATATACATGTTGAGTATGTAGGAGGGAGGATGTTAGTAGCGCTTTTAGTATGTAGTATATACATGTTGAGTATGTAGGAGGGAGGACGTTAGTAGGGCTTTTAGTATGTAGTATATACATGTTGAGTATGTAGGAGGGAGGACGTTAGTAGGGCTTTTAGTATGTAGTATATACATGTTGAGTATGTAGGAGGGAGGACGTTAGTAGGGCTTTTAGTATGTAGTATATACATGTTGAGTATGTAGGAGGGAGGATGTTAGTAGGGCTTTTAGTATGTAGTATATACATGTTGAGTATGTAGGAGGGAGGACGTTAGTAGGGCTTTTAGTATGTAGTATATACATGTTGAGTATGTAGGAGGGAGGACGTTAGTAGGGCTTTTAGTATGTAGTAGGGGAAGGTGGGGTGATTTGTGCATTTTGGAAGTTGCAAAACCCCTTGTTTCTAGAAAACCGTGGAAGAAATTGGAAATGTGACCACATATTTAAGAAGAGCCATCCATTTGACTCATCCTGTAAAGAAGGGAGACACAAGGAATAAGATATAAGCACATTTAAGCTCAAAAAACTGTGTTTTGCCTTTCAAAGTAAAATTTCCATGATCAAGGTTTTTTGATTATTGTGTCTGAACAATTATAGACACGTTTGAAAACATTTGACACATGTTTTAGTGCTTTGGTATGCTACACTTTGAGTCTATATAGTTAGCACGATGTCAGCCCTAAACTGCTGCATCATGCCTATTATCCAAAATTCTGGGGATGGGGTGATTTGTGCGCAAGGGCCTGGGTGAGTTATAAGTAAGTAAGTAAGTAAAATGTATTTATAAAAGCACATTTATGACAGTTTGCACTGTCCAAAGTGCTGTACATAGTGCATTCAGTAGGTAAACAATGAAGGTACAATAACAATAACCAAAATAAAAGACGTAAAGCCCATACATCCACATAAACACAGATTGTAGTGCAGAGGTAAGATAGTTAATGGGGAGGAAACACCAGGGTGTACATATGGGTTTTGAGCCTTGATTTAAAGGCAGAAATGTAGGGGAATCACATTTGTCAGGTGGCAGTTGGTTCCACAAGCACGGAGCAACTAGTGCAAAGTACATTTCTGAGAGTTGTGCCAGTGGCATGGCTGTATACGCTGGTCACCAAAAGAAAGTGATTGTCTACAGTAGCTCAGAAGAGAGTGACATCTTAATTCCACTTAACGACACCACTGATGAGAGTTCAGATGGCCAGAAAGATGATGATGGTGACTTTGTCATTGTGACACAATGACGCACAAATCACCCCACGTAGTGGGGTGATTTGTGCGTCAAGACAACTTTTTTTCCGAAAGCTATATTTCTTAAACAGTTTATTCCAGATCCAAAGTTTTTATTGCCAGGGATGCACAACATCCTGAAATATATGTACATATTTGAGTTGGAGACATAACTGTCAAGGCCTCACTTTAAAATCACTTTGAGTAAAAAGTTGCACAAATCACCCCACCTTCCCCTATATACATGTTGAGTATGTAGGAGGGAGGACGTTAGTAGGGCTTTTAGTATGTAGTATATACATGTTGAGTATGTAGGAGGGAGGACGTTAGTAGGGCTTTTAGTATGTAGTATATACATGTTGAGTATGTAGGAGGGAGGACGTTAGTAGGGTTTTTAGTATGTAGCATATACATGTTGAGTATGTAGGAGGGGGGACGTTAGTAGGGCTTTTAGTATGTAGTATATACATGTTGAGTATGTAGGAGGGAGGACGTTAGTAGGGCTTTTAGTGTGTATAGTATATACATGTTGAGTATGTAGGAGGGAGGACGTTAGTAGGGCTTTTAGTATGTAGTGTATACATGTTGAGTATGTAGGAGGGAGGACGTTAGTAGGGCTTTTAGTATGTAGTATATACATGTTGAGTATGTAGGAGGGAGGACGTTAGTAGGGCTTTTACAACACAGCCTGAGGCCCCTATCCACCGTGAGTGAGTGTGGTGTTTAGCAGCCCGCAGTAGTCACCAGCAGGACAGTACATTAATGGAAGAACAGTGTGTGTGTGTGTGTGTGTGTGTGTGTGCGTGTGTGCTTGTGCGTGTGCGTGTGTGTGTATGTGCGTGTGTGTGTGTGTGTGTCTGCACATTAACGAAATGTTAATGGCTGAATTAAGACCGGAATCACCAGTCTAGCCTGGACTCCTCTGTGAGACCATTAAGACATCACCCTCACCCCCCCCCCCCTCCACACACACACACACACACACACACACACACACACACACACACACACACACACACACACACACACACACACACACACTAGTTGGCCCATCCAGGTAGATACATTTTTTTTACTATTTTCACTAGGTCTTTGAAATTCAACTCATTTGGCGATGGCTTGAATGTAACAGACATCAATTCATATTAAGAAAAATCCGCACTGTAGCTTTAATGCATTTTTTTTCTTGTCGCTTGAGTACATTTGTTTCACTTTCACATAGTAAACAAAACAGAATCATTAAAGGTGCAGTGTGTAATATGACATCATCAAGTAAGTTCTACAAAGTTCTAGAATGCAACGCTCCCTGGGTAACCCCAACCCTTTAGAATAATAACAGAAGCTACAGTGGCCTTCAAGGACAAGAACAATTCTAAATTTTAAACAATGCACATGATGACATTCCAACTATGACACTTTCAAGATGGCGGCACTAGGCCTTGGTCCAAAATATGCAGAAATATGGACATATATGAGATCCTTTCTAAGGGAGAAAAACAATATTCAAAACATTTTTTGCACTAAATTGAATGTACTTATGGATATTATAATTACTTTCTACAAAATCTGCTAGGAAATAAAACCCAAAATTCTACACACTGCAGCTTTAAGATGATGAACGTACAGCTCTGGAAAAAAATGAAGAGACCACTCCAAATGTTCAGTGTCTCTGGTTTTACTATTAACAGGCATATGTTTGAGTAGAATGAACATTTTGGTTTTATAATATAAACCACTGACAACATTTCTACCAAATTCACAATCCATTTTTTGTCATTAAAGAGCATTTTCAATAAGTAATGTAGAGATGAAGATTGAAGAAAAATCCAGACTGGTCTCTTAAATTTTTTCACAGAACTGTATTGAAGCCCTACTTCACCGGTTGGAATATGAAGGTGTATTGAACTCTGAGATCCTATGTAGTATAAATGTGCAAAAAAAATTAAATCGGATCATCTTAGCCTGAG
>CASHTC010000558.1:15000-17500 GCA_949357725.1 Hyperoplus immaculatus
GCGCCACTAATAATGATTTGAAGCGCTTGGCATTGTCACACTCAAGTTGTTGGTTTGAACTTGAGTTTTCTGTTTAACCTTTTAGCGAACACCCTGTAACTTTCGACAAATAAGAACGTGTGTGTGTGTGTGTGTGTGTGTGTGTGTGTGTGTGTGTGTGTGTGTGTTGGGGCGTCTGTGTCTCAGGTGGTAGAGCGGGTCGGCCAATGATCGAAGGGTTGGCGGTTCGATTCCCCGCCCTAGTTGCCACTTGTGTCATGGTTGTTGTGTCCTTGGGCAAGACACTTCTCCCACCTTGCCTGGTGTGAATGTGTATGACTGCTGTATGTTTGAGGTGGTGGTCCGAGGGGCCGTAGGCGCTGAATGGCAGCCACGCTTCCGTCACCGGTATGACTGTGTGTGAATGAATGGAACCTGGAACCCTGTAACCCTTTTTTTTTACTATATTTTTTTGCATTTTTTATGCTTTATTGACAGTGTAGAGACAGAGTTGAAATGGGGCAGAGAGGGGAGCGACATGCAGAGAACGACCGCGGGCTGGAATCGAACCCGGGTCCGCTGCTGGCCGAGGCCCATGGGGGGGACGCCCTACCAACTGAGCTAAAGGCGCCCTCTGCAAAGCGCTTTGAGTGCCTAGAAAAGCGCTATATAAATCCAATCCATTAATATTATTAAAGGTGTAGTCAGCGATTCTGGAGAACGCTTGTTGTCTAAATCACCATCATGACACGCTACCTGTCCGTACTGTGCGTGCATTGGAAAGAAAATCCAGTGTTAATATTCATCATAGGCTCTGTTAACGGGCATGTTGCTAGCTGCCTTTGGCCCCCCTTTTGTTTACATACCAGTTTACAGAGCCTAGGCTGTGTATCAACACCAGATTTCCACCAGATCGTGAGAAAAATATTCACTTATTTTAACAAAGAAATTGATTTTGTCAAGAAGCGTTCTCCAGAATCGCTTACTCCACCTTTAAGAACAGATAAAGCATAGCCTGGTCCTACCAGACCATAGCCTGGTCCTACCAGACCATCGTACTGCATTTAGCCTGGTCCTACCAGACCATCGTACTTCATTTAGCCTGGTCCTACCAGACCATAGCCTGGTCCTACCAGACCATCGTACTTCATTTAGCCTGGTCCTACCAGACCATCGTACTTCATTTAGCCTGGTCCTACCAGACCATCGTACTTCATTTAGCCTGGTCCTACCAGACCATCGTACTTCATTTAGCCTGGTCCTACCAGACCATCGTACTGCATTTAGCCTGGTCCTACCAGACCATCGTACTTCATTTAGCCTGGTCCTACCAGACCATCGTACTTCATTTAGCCTGGTCCTACCAGACCATCGTACTTCATTTAACCTGGTCCTACCAGACCATCGTACTTCATTTAGCATGGTCCCACCAGACCATCGTACTTCATTTAGCCTGGTCCTACCAGACCATAGCCTGGTCCTACCAGACCATCGTACTGCATTTAGCCTGGTCCCACCAGACCATCGTACTTCATTTAGCCTGGTCCAACCAGACCATCGTACTTCATTTAGCCTGGTCCTACCAGACCATCGTACTTCATTTAGCATGGTCCCACCAGACCATCGTACTTCATTTAGCCTGGTCTTACCAGACCATCGTACTTCATTTAGCCTGGTCCTACCAGACCATCGTACTTCATTTAGCCTGGTCCTACCAGACCATCGTACTTCATTTAGCCTGGTCCTACCAGACCATCGTACTTCATTTAGCCTGGTCCTACCAGACCATCGTACTTCATTTAGCCTGGTCCTACCAGACCATCGTACTTCATTTAGCCTGGTCCTACCAGACCATCGTACTGCATTTAGCCTGGTCCTACCAGACCATCGTACTTCATTTAGCCTGGTCCTACCAGACCATCGTACTTCATTTAGCCTGGTCCTACCAGACCATCGTACTTCATTTAGCCTGGTCCTACCAGACCAGGGCCGACGGACTGGGTAGAAAAGTGATACAGTCATGGGGGGGCCCAAGGCAGAGGGGGGCCCATCATTTATTATTATTTTTTTTTAACAAGCTAAATGTGTGGCCCCGATCTTTGAAGGCCCTGAACAATGCCATTCCAAAAAAAGAAATAATTGACTGGCTCGTGATAGGCCCCTGACCCTTGCAAGGAGATCAGGGGTCTGCGCATGACTAAGGCATGTGTGTGAGAGAGTAAGCAGGAGCAAGCCAACATTGAATTGAACTGGTGGCGAAAATAAACGCAGCGATGTTTCTATGGGGATATTTAGCTGTACAGAAATAAGTGCTGGCAAAGCTAGGACAGTTTAAGACTCCAACATCACCGTGGCAACACAACCTATCTATCAGCTCAGACAGCGCAAAGAAAAATCTGATGAATACATGAGAGTGATGGCCCCTGCAAGTTTCAGTAAGTTTAAAGAAGTGCCACACTGTTACTGCCTTTGAAATGCATTTAGACATTTTAAGGGGAAAACACATTGTATTTATTATTTG
>CASHTC010000558.1:27500-32500 GCA_949357725.1 Hyperoplus immaculatus
TGTCTGTCTGTCTGTCTGTCTGTCTGTCTGTCTGTCTGTCTGTCTGTCTGTCTGTCTGTCTCCTTGTTTAGTCCTAACTCTGGGGACTGTAAGCAGACCTGTCCCAGACGACCTAAGGGCTCTGGACGGCTCATAACGTATCAGCAGATCAGTATGACACAAACACCAAAAAAGGGTTGCTGTTTCATCTGACATTGTTGACGTGTTTCTCATACTTAATTTATGAGCTATGAGGAGCTTTTCCCAGGAGGCCTTGACATACTAAGACATGTGGACAACACACACACACACACACACACACACACACTCACACACACACACACACACTCTCACACACACACACACACACACACACACACACACACACACACACACACACACACACACTCACACTTGACATACTAAGACATGCGGACAGCACAAGCAGATTGCAAAGTACTTGAACCTTCTTGCGTTAATGCTTTACAATTGACGTTTTAGGTCACAACTAAACTCTCTTTTTTGTCACACACACACACACACACACACACACACACACACACACACGCACACACACACCCACACACGCACGCACACACACACACACACACACACACACGTGCAGTCGGAGATACACGTATTTTTGATTCCTCTGTCTGTACATCTGGTACATATTTTTGTTTGCAGATTTCAAAAGATACAGGTCTGAAAAAAAAATGAAGAGACCACTCCAAATGTTCAGTGTCTCTCGTTTTGACTATCTATAGGCATATGTTTGAGTAGAATGAACATTTTGGTTTTATAATATAAACTACTGACAACATTTCTACCAAATTCACAATACATTTTTTTGTCATTAAAGAGCATTTCCATTAAGTAATGTAGAGATGAAGATTTAAGAAAAATCCAGACTGGTCCCTTCATTTTTTCCGGCACTTTATTTTTTCTTTGCAGAGTTTTAAAAAGGTGTTTTCTATTCTCACCCCCCCCCCCCCCCCCCCCCCCCCCGCCTCCCCTCAGCCTGGCTTATAAAATTCATAGTAGATTTTTCCATTTTGCCATTGTCCTGGACTCCCAGGGAAATGTAACACAGCCTTTATAATTACTGCACCAACTGCCGGCTGACAAGTCTAATTTGCCTTTAGTGCAAAGGGTTGTCTCTTTGCTTAAGTACCTCTGTTGTCGGTGTGTGTGTGTGTGTATGTGTCACGCTGTGTGTGTGTGTGTTCGTCCCTCTGTGTGTGTGTGTGTGTGTGTGTGTGTGCGTGTATGTCACTCTCTGTGTGTGTGTGTGTGTGATTCCCTCTGTGTGTACGTCACTCTGTGTGTGTGTGTGTGTGTGTGAGTTCGTCCCTCCGTGTCTCTGTGTGCGTGTTCGTCCCTGTGTGTGTGTGTGTGTGTGTGTGCGTGTTCGTCCCTGTGTGTGTGTGTGTGTGTGCGCGTGTTCGTCCCTGTGTGTGTGTGTGTGTGTGTGTGTGTGTGTGTGTGTGTGTGTGTAAACCCTTCCCCCTCCTCTCACTTGTCACTACACGTCTCCGTCTTTATACCTTACAGTGCCGGTGGCTTCGTCAAATATATATACACAGCCTGGTTAAGGAGTTGGGCTGGCTGTCAGGATGTACAGAGAGATAGGGATACTCAAGAGGGTGTGTGTAGGTGTGTGTGTGTGTGTGTGTGTGTGTGTGTGTGTGTGTAGGTGTGTGTGCGAGATTTCCATACAGAATTCCACTGTTTGAAGTAACGCCGTTTGTATGAGGTTTCGTAGGTTAAAAAAATAATTAAAAATTACTTACTTTTTTTTGGTAATGGGCCCATTTCCTTTTAATAAAACGTAACGCTGAACGCAAGAGGTGAGTTTCAAGTACTTGACAGTGAGGAGAAATGTGTTTTTATAAGCTCAAGGATCTCCCCGGAGACAGATAAGTCTAGCTTGTGTGTAGGGATATGATTTAGGTAAGTCTGCAGCTGTCAAAATCATTATAATCGATATTACACGTGCTTAAAAAGGTGCAATCTATAATCCAGACTGGAAAACTGAAGGGTTGTCTCACCACAATTATTTTTTAAGACTATTTTTTTGGCATTTTTTTTACTTTATTAGACATATTTGGAGAGACAGAGTTGAAATGGGGCAGAGAGGGGAAAGCCATGCAGAAAATAGAAAGTTATTAAAGCTGGGGTATGTGATTTCTGATTGGTCAAAGTTAACATGAAGCTGTACACTTTGACCAATCAGAGCGAGGCTCCGATTCTCTGTTCTAATTGGCTGTTGGGACTGTCCATTCACTCTGGCACGACGTTGTTGGTGTGTAGAGAGTGTCAGGGAGGGACCATAGGGGAGGGACCAAAGAGAACAAGTGGAGCGGTTGAGGTATTTGGATTCGAATCTCTATCCCAACTGCTATTTTCTCCCCAAATCCTCCACCCTAGCTTTAAGGTGTTTTTTAAGGGCAGACAATGCAGCTTAATATGGGTGTGTGTGTGTTTGTGTGTGTGTGTGTGTGTGCCTGCCTGCCTGCCTGCCTGTCTGTCTGTCTGTCTGTCTGTCTGTCTGTCTGTCTGTCTGTCTGTCTGTCTGTGTGTGTGTGTGTGTGTGTGTGTGCCTGCCTGCCTGTCTGTCTGTCTGTCTGTCTGTGTTTTTTGGCTTACCATTTAGGCACACACAGTATTTTTCCAAAGTAATTTTGCTAGTAGTAAAACAGACCTGCTGATGCTGTGAAAAAAAAGCAGTAGATGTAATGACTGCTGTTGTTGTTAATGGCTAGTTAAGTTGTCTGTGTGTGTGTGTGTGTGTGTGTGTGTGTGTGTGTGTGTGTGTGTGTGTGTGTGTGTGTGTGTGTGTGTGTGTGTGTGTGTGTGTGTGTGTAGTTAAGTTGTTGCACATTGCCTCAGTAATTCGGTTGCATGCACTTTTATATCCCTTTTTACTGTTCAGTGTCCTGCCAAAAAAAGAGTATGTTATGGTCTCACTGTCTAACCCTACATTTTCCCATGCGTGACATCACACATGGTAAAATGTAAGGGTTAGGATTAACAGGACAGCTTGGCCAAGGGAAGACTGAGGGAAGAAAAAACTTGTGGAAGCTCAAACTGTGATCATGGTATTTTAGGTTAAAGGAATACTTCACCCATACAGAACCGGCGTTCTATCATTATGAAATCTGTTATAATTTATTACATGGCACTTTGAGAATCCTATGTAAATCACGGCATTCTACAGGTCTGTTATTTCCAGCTAGCAGACCGCTGTCAAGGGCCGTTGCTAAGGACCTACGTCATAGTTTTGAGGGATAGACGTCCACAAACAGGGCTACTACTCGTTCAGAAAAACACTGGAATACTTTTTCAACATGACTTTGCATGTATCAGGAGAGCAGGGAACACAGGAGTCATGGTTAATGTCCGACAGGACTCCAGTCAAGACGATGTGAGTAGCCTACGTTTGGCCGCATACTGACAGTTAGACAGTAACTTCAGGCTGCAGCCCGCAATGTAAATGTTCCGCAGTCATTTTCTTTGTGAATTGTGTTATTTATGTTGGGGGATAATGCTTTGTTAGCTAGATGGAGCTCTTGTTAAACATATTGGCCGATTACAATTATTATTTGTAGAGTGTGCGAGTCTTGAGTTGTGTTAGCAAAACAGTAGGCTAGCTCTGTGGCTAACAGCTGAGCCGGAGCCTTCAGTCAGCTGAAGCAGACAGTCGAGCGGGGCGAGCAGACTATTCCCCCGTTACTAGGTCGTATCCTTGGTCGTTCCTATTTACTGGCGTACTGAACTACGTTTTAGTTACATAAGAACCTTATGGGTTTGCAATGACTATTCCAGTTATTAGACAAGGTCTCAGGGTTGCTAGGGAAACAAGACTTTTTATTTTTCTTCTAGGTTGGCCGCAGCTTGACATAGTAACTGTTGCTACTGAGTGAGTTCCGACCGTGTAGCGGACTGTTTTTGGCTGTTAAAACAACATGTTGCTTCAATGAATTGCTTTATTTTTTGTAGTAGCCATGTCATAAGCGGGATAAAGTATAGCGAACGGGTCAGTTGCTAAAAATAAAGACCTTCAAGCTTCCTGTTCAGCTTGAAGGTCTTTATTTCTAGCAAGTGACCCGTTCGCTATACTTTATCCCTTACATAATGAATGAGGTTTTTCTTCCCTCAGTCTTCCCTTGGCCCAGCTGTCCTGTTAATCCTAACCCTACGTTTTTACTAGTGTGATGTCACACATGGGAAAATGTAGGGTTAGACAGTGAGACCATAAAACACTCTTTCTGGCTTTTCTCAGGCTAGGATGAACCGATTTCTAAAATGTTTGCACATTTATACTACATAGGATCTCAGAGTTCAATACACCTTCATATTTCCACCGCTGAAGTAGGTCTTTAACATTATAGTGGCCTGATAGTTGGAAAGAGGATGCGCATAATATATTGAATTCCCCATGGAGACTTGCAGAGTACATGCAAGTGCTGGATAGTGGATAATAAAAAAAATATATATGAAAAAGTACCCAGACAGTGCTGCATTTTATCCAAATACATTTTACACTTTAAAGCTGCAGTGTGTAGAATTTTGGGTTTTATTTCCTAGCAGATTTTGTAGAAAGTAATTATAATATTCATAAGTACATTTAATTTAGTGCATAATAGCTGAAAAAAATATTTTGAATTATTTTTTTTCCCCTTAGAAAGGGTCTCATATATGTCCATATTTCTGCATATTTTGGACCAAGGCCTAGTGCCGCCATCTTGAAAGTGTCATATTTGGAATGTCATCGGGTGCTTTGTTTAAAATTTAGAATTGTTCTTGTCCTTGAAGGCCACTGTAGCTTCTGTTATTATTCTAAAGGGGTGGGGTTACCCAGGGAGCGTTGCATTCTAGAACTTTGTAGAACTTTGTTGATGATGTCATATTACACACTGCACCTTTAAACCTGCAGTGTGTAGAATTTTGGGTTTTATTTCCTAGCAGATTTTGTAGAAAGTAATTATAATATCCATAAGTACATTTAATTTAGTGCA
>CASHTC010000559.1:0-15000 GCA_949357725.1 Hyperoplus immaculatus
GTATTACGATTTCGACTTGAAAAGGTCTAATCTAAATGAAAAGCTAGTATCAAAAGGTTTATTAGTTATGTCCTATCAAACCCATATTAACCAACTTGTAGCACAATGCTTAAATTGTCTATTATTCCTTCATAAAGACGACTCTCCGCTCACCACCGTTCCTACAAGAGACGCGAACCCCGTCCTCTTTGTTTAATAGCGCTAGATTTACCCTCTTTACCACCTGAGTTTTACATTTATCGAAAGTATAATATTCAATATATACCACTGTGTTGAAAAGTGTCTATTTTATCAGAGCCCCCTCATCCTAGGATGAGGCCGACCTCCTCTAAACTATTAACCCTTTCTAGTATTGCTTCTCAAAATACTTCTCTATGTTTTAGAATAAATATTTCAATTCGCAAGTTATTGTTTGTAAGTTGTACGTAACTTAGTTTGTAAACCACCCTTCTACTAAAATAGAACAGATATACTATTTTCAGAATATAAACATCTAGTTTAATCTGGGAAGGTATTTATAACCTATTCTTTTATTTTTAAAGATTAGGTGTATCAACATATTCTCTCCTTACAGAGAGGTTAGTTGTATGAGGTTGTGTATGTTTTAAATCAGTAATGTGCCGTTGTGTGGAATCAAAGTACTTACCTCCCCAGGGACGAAACCATCTCTTTGAAGAAAAAACCCTATACCTAAAGTCCTTCTGTTCCAGTTATAAACTAATTCACAACTGAGGCTTTACAACATTTAAGGGATTTTATTTACAAAATACAAGAGAGTATAGGTAGAATACATAAAATGGACCAGAAAGGAAAAGAAAAGAGGTTGTATGCCTATAACTCATTCAAATAGAGTTATTTTGACTTGGTTCTCGTTTCTAAATTTGTTGTAGCTCGTGAAACAATACCCCAACACTTGCATGAGTGCCGGTAAGTATTATCTTACGCGCTACGAAAACTTAATGTCGTGCAAGAGGCTAGACAGATACCTTTGTCGTTGCCTATTAAAGAAAGGCTTTCCCATTGGATAAAGGTTCCACATAAATATCTGTCTTTTTTCCTGCAACTCATTCCGTTTTCCTATTTCTAACAATTCTTGATCAAGTCATTCTTAGTGTCAAGAGGTTCAAAGATGTGTTTTTAAAAGACTTTGCCTCTAAGTACTTCGAAGTCCAAAATCTTTCAGAGTATTTTGGACTCACAAAGTTTTTCTTCTGCCTCCATGGTGGGAGACAGAGAGAGCTGGAACAGAGTAGTGTCTACAAAAAGCGGCCCCAAAAAGCCCTGTCCTGCTCAAAACTTGTTGTTATATAGTGACTTGAAAAACCAATGAGACTTGTGAGAGGGAGGAGTGAAAAAGACACAGCTGCACGGGGGAGCCCCGGTAGCCCCCTCCCTCTACTCTTTCCTACTGTATGGCCATATAAGGTCCTTCCCCCTACTCACTTCCTATGGCCCTATGGTCCTCCCCTTTCTATTCTGTTTCATTAAACATTTCCTACTTTTACCTATGACAAAAGGATATACAAATGTCACAATATATGCACAAGTAATAAGTTGCATCAAGGTCACCTCACTCCACACCCTCTCATGTCACTTATTACTTGTAAATAATTAACCATCATCCAGATATCAAATACCCTCATCATAAAAAAAATAAATAAAAAAATCATAAAAAAAATTCGTATTTTTTTTTTTTTCCAAACAGATCTATAAAAATAACAATAAATCACAGGCACCCAGAAAAAGGAATCACAAAAAAGAAAAGCATAAACGTAATAATATAGTAATTATAACATTCATCACGGTAAAATCCAATTCAGAGAGCATAAACACAACACCAGATCCAAAAGTAAAAATAAGTAAGTGACGGATTACCGAAAACCTATTCAAATAAAAAAGCAAAAGATAATATAAGCAACCTCAAAGTGTATACATACTACTAAAAGACTCCCCTCAGTTACCTAGGCCAATACAACCATGACACAACCGTACAGATGAAGAAACATTTTAGCAAAACACATTAGAGTACACCAGTAAGAAAACCATGACATCCTGACACCATTCAGAGTAAAGAGTTCATCAGACAGTACAATCAAAAGTTCATAAGTTTGCAATGTCCAAAAAATTTAAAAACAGTCCCACGACGATCTTAACTTTAAAAAGAGTATCCTCAGGCCTTTTGAGCCCCTTCTTCAATCACAGAGTATGTAGATTAGTCAGTATTTGAATGTCTGCTCAATATGCAAGATGGCAACCCTTGTCCCCATGTTTACACACTTTGATATCTTCTCCAAGCTTAGCATAAAGGACATCTTCCCAACAGTCCCCAGAACTTCTGATCTTAGAATAGTACACCTGCCCCTGGCCCACAGCATAGAAGACTTGTCTGCTTGTTGTGA
This sequence comes from Hyperoplus immaculatus, assembly GCA_949357725.1. Taxonomy (NCBI): domain Eukaryota; kingdom Metazoa; phylum Chordata; class Actinopteri; order Uranoscopiformes; family Ammodytidae; genus Hyperoplus; species Hyperoplus immaculatus. The sequence goes on from CASHTC010000559.1 coordinate 2,400, forward strand.
GAGCAAGAAGACAGGCAGATGCAGAAAGGCCCCCTGCAGGACACGGATGACGCCACAGCAGGACAGTTGATGGGCCCCAACCGACTGTTAGGAGTGACATGGACCTCAGCACTCAGCAAGGGAATGATTAATCCCCTCCAGGAGACATGGTGTATTGCACCCAGATGGAACAGGAGATGGTCAGGTTGGAGGTGTCAAGCCGGAGACGTGGCTATCAGGTCACACCTATGTGTCAGAGGTCTAGTAGGCCCAGAAGTCTCCCAACTTCTTCTGCAGACTAAGAGTCTATGGTTGTGATATAATAGACTACTCAATGTAAGAGGAAAATGCAATTCACTAACTAAGGCTGCTGATAAAGTTGTATTTAGGACTTTTAGAAAGAATCCTATTGATTCGTATTGGAATATAGAGAGCCTAATGCTTGGTGAAGAGGCACTACAGCCATCTGTCATAAGGAGAGTGAGAATGTCTCACCATTGAAAACTAAAAGAAAAGTAGCAAATCAAACTTAAGTAATCCATCAATAAAATAAAGATAAAAATAAAGATAGAAACTGGTGTTATGCTCGTATGCTATATTCATAGGGTACTCACATAATATCAGGTAGCAAAACTAAAATCTTTCTATAATAGAAAAGAATACGTGAACAAATCACTCACAATTTCAGTAGTAATAAAAATGAAGATGAAAATAAAAGTAACAGTGAAACTAATATCATTGGTATAGTCCTTTTATCATTTATTTCTTCATCTAATTCAAAATTTCAATATATAAATAAAAACATCTAGGTAAAAGGCACTTAGACAAGCCTTCAGATTTTATTTCAAAAGCTGAGATTTGCAATAGATTTCAGGTTTCTGGGTATCTGTTCCAGACATGCAATGAAATAAAAACTAAAAGCTGATACTCCATACTCCTGTTTTTAGCCACTAAGGTAAAACAAACATAATAACTTATTCTCCCAAAGGCACACATCTTTAATTAAGGCGAATCACCCCAAGTGAATAGGGATTTTTCCCTGTCTTTTAAACCAAAGAATCCAGATGTTGGATGAAGCCAGATTTAGAACTTTATTTTATGTTTACCACATATTAGTCTTTAAAGATTTTACTCCACAGATTTTGGACACTATTTCCTTGTATTTAATAAATCAAAAAATACTATGTAAGCCTACGTTTTAGAACTGCACCTTTGGCACCTTTGGCAAGAGAATGTATCATATATCAGACTAACAATATATAAACAGATGCTTGTGTAAAACTTTCAAAATAGGGCAATGAATGACACTGGGAAGTCTAGTAGACGCCAGTGGTTTAGAAGCCGAGACATTTTATTCAGACTCGGAGTATTGAAAAAAAACTTGATCAGCAAAAACGGCCGTAAAAATAAATAAAATAAAAATAAAAACGTGAATGTTACTGGTAATTACTGATTATAGCTACAACAATCTATTGAATTAAGACCTATACCCCTCAACACCGCTGCTTAACATATAAACTATGCTATGGCATAACAAACATTTTCATCCACACACTAATTAAAACGTGATACATTCATTATGAGCCACTGTCGATGTAGCCGCAGCACTCTCCCCTCTGTCTCCCCCTCTCATGCGCATTAACAGACTGTGTCTCTCCGCCTTGATCGGAATCATTTACATGTTTTTAACACTTCTCCCCTTCAAAAGGCAATCATCTAATGTCCGTATCCACATAAATCAGTCTTTATTTTGTGTTAGTTTGGAATATTTTCGGTGTTTTTTACCATTTTATTTTGTGATTTTCAAACTACCCGCGGCAACCAGAGCAGGTCCCGTGATGCCTTCTGGCGAATCAAATCATACGCGCACCAGTCAAACAGGTTGCGCTCACTGCACCAAATCACTCCTCACACTTTCACTATTTGTTACTAATCAAAAGCAAATGTCCATATTTTGATCCTATAAGATTATACTTGAGATACAGAGCTTTCTAATAGTACCACGGTTATTAAGAGTCAGACAACGGTCGCGCTGCTGTAGGCTATGTTACATTAAAATGCTCACTTTTGGCAAAACCTTGGAGCAAAACTCAGACGCAAGGAAAAAATAAAAATAAAATATATAGTAAAATAAACATTCAAACGCTTATTTTTGGTCCCGTCGTTCACATCACTATGAAAGAATATAGCCTATGTTGTGGAAGCTAGAATAGACACACATCTCAAAATTGACCCGTGCTAAACAATAACCCCCTACGTTTTTTCCTGTCGTATCTTGAATTAAACAAAAGAGAAAGGTCGGACTGGCAAAAATAAAGATTAACGGGTGCTCCGGCCAACCTCATAATGAGTTTTTGGCCCGGAGACGGTAAACTGCCCATATGTTTTCTAAACTCCAACCAAAACCGCAAAAACAAGGTTACCAGTCCAATCCTTTAAAAAAAACATAAAATTAAGCTGAAGCCATATTATTTTGGATTTCAGTTTTCACGCTCATCTGGAAAAACAAAAAATAGCTGAGATAAAAAACCTTCTACGATAGAGAAGACTGTGATTAAATAAAAAGATAAAAACAAAAAGAAGGAACGATCTAGACTAAGAAAGTAAAGGCAAAATATAAAAAGTTAACGTTTTGAACTCAAAGACCACACGCACCTGCTGTGTCTTCAAAAGTCAGCTCAGAGTGTGTAGGAAGGAAGGATAGACGCCATAAACTCTGGCCACTTCTTTTTAGGGCTACAATATGTTTTCATGTAGGCCCTAGTTCCTCTAAGGTGTGAATTCCCAGGCACAGTCGGTGGGAACCTGCAAAGGTTTTTCTACCCACGGTTTACTTCTCTTCACACTCTGAGATCAAATGTACAAATGTATTAAACATCTAAATAAAATAAAGATAATAAATCGGTCCCCAGGGCAGACAATATTCCACACGGCATTGTGTAATGTATATTGAGCTAAAAAGAGTTCAACACTGAATCAAAGAAGAATGAGGTAAGGTGTCTCCACTTTATTTAATTTCTCAAAGGAGTATTCTCAGTCGTATCTTTAACTCATCAACCAAACACAGTGTTGAATCTCTTAACTCTTGTGTTGTATGTGCATTTTGGAAATGAGAACACATTTCTCTTTTAAAATGAACCACATCTTATGTGTCCAGTAAGTTCTACAAAGTTTGTGCACCAGAGTAACTTATCGAGGCCATTTCGATGGTCACTCTGGTGTGTGCATTTTCTTACTTTTGATGGAAAATCAAAGTTCTCTAGCCATAGGCTATTTAGGCCTTTCTATTCCTATTTCTCGGTTACCAATAGACTATCCTGTCTGACTGCTTTAACAATCATTTTTAGAACATCTATTTCTCTCATTAAAAACCCAAACCATAAAACCTTAAACCTATATTAAATAGATTACTTCACCTTTGTAGGCTAAATGACAAAGATTGTTTGTGAATATTTTGCGAGTACTTCTACTGCTCTAATTTCAAACTGTTTCTATACTGACTCGCGGTTAAAGCTTCAGAGCAGTCTCTTCTCTTTGCTCTGAAAAACCATTTTCCTTTCTCTACAAATGTTTAATGAAAATATATGCCTGAAAGACTACCACTAACGTTCATGAGGTTTTTAGTGTGAGCGCAGCAAGTAGTAGTGTAAATGGAAAGCTTTGTCTATTTTTACCATTTTTAAATCCATTAAACAGAAGACATGCTGCTATAGCCTATCTAGTGCGCTTCATGTGAAAAACTATATTCCTGTTTGTATCTGCTTCAAAATAAAAGCCTACTTACATTTGCTATTAATCATGCTTTTTAATGTGAAGGCGCAAAGGAAATGCCCCGTTTGCACGCAGTCGCTAACTTTACTGTGGTTACATAGAGCGCACTATTTAAAGTGAGAGCCGTGCCTGTCCCGTTTACAAAATGTAAGAGTTTGTTAAATGTTAAAAACACAGCGAGCACCTATTTCCCCATCTTATCAACGGATGGACTCAATAACTTACTCATATAAGACTATTTTACCCCATATTTTTCGAAAGATGATTTTGAGCTCTCAAAGCTTTCTTACTGTAATCTAGAATTGCTTTTTTTCTGACAATTTGGAAAACCTTGGTGAAATGGCTGTCGCCTCTACCGTTTTATGACTCCCTGGGTGCAGAGCAGACACCATTTTGATCTCCCAAGACAATCAAAATGGAGGAGAAGGAGAAAAGGAAGAATTACCCTCTCAAAAGTCCCTATTTAGAAAATAAATTAGGCTACTACCACAATGGTTTTCATCGGGCATTGGTCCTAATAGTTTAACATGTAAATCTATGTGTACCATTAAAATAGTCAGAAACTTCAAAATCTACTATTGTTTCGTGTAAGAAAAAATTCTTAAAGAGGTTGCTCTCTCCTCTTGTGGAGCCTAAGGCTCTCTCTCTCTGTTCATGTAGGCTATACAACAGAGTTAAACCGCATCTATCCTTAATTGTAAAGTAAGCTACAATCTAGCCACTAAAAAACAAATGACGGGTGAGTAAAAGTGAAACACCTTTACTATATATGGTGGTAACAAGCCTTTTAATTCCTTTCTTGGATCCCTGAGTCGTACACTAATTTGATCAGATTAACTGGACTTTCACCTGTTCTGGACATCGCCTTTTTCGATTCCAGTGAGAAAGGGGAGGTATTATATACTTATCTTTTTAAATATATCCTACCGCCTGGCTTCGATTATTACAAACTAATAACCACAAGTACTTGTAACACCTAAACTTAGTACGCAGAAACAATTGAACTATCTACTAAATCCCTTTCTGTCTACTTTGAGTTTTATCTCAATCAGAAAGCGCTTTTTTACTGAACCTAGCCTATAACATCTTACCTAAACAGTTTTAATCTCCCCATTTTAAACAGACGATTCCTACTTTACATAAGAAAGCCGGCCGAGTTTTTAGAGGAAGACCAAATAGCCTCCTGTCCAGTGTATTAGTTACTAGATTTAAGTAAAGCAGAAGAAACAAAAAACTTAATCTCCAATTGTGCTGGTTCGTGCGTTATATTTTTATTAAAGGAAATTTAACGCAAATTGGAGACACGTCGTATTTTTATTCCTTCTGGCAGACATTAATTATTTCCTCGGCTTGTTTTCGCCGGTTGAAAAAGACTCTCTCCCTCACGGGAGTTTCAGGTCCTTGTATTTTAAGCTCGGAAGAAAGTTATTCCTCTATCCCTTGCATATATTATGCATAGTTATATGAAACTAACAATCTTAACCTCGCCCCACGTTCGCTGGGCGCCATATTACGATTTCGACTTGAAAAGGTCTAATCTAAATGAAAAGCTAGTATCAAAAGGTTTATTAGTTATGTCCTATCAAACCCATATTAACCAACTTGTAGCACAATGCTTAAATTGTCTATTATTCCTTCATAAAGACGACTCTCCGCTCACCACCGTTCCTACAAGAGACGCGAACCCCGTCCTCTTTGTTTAATAGCGCTAGATTTACCCTCTTTACCACCTGAGTTTTACATTTATCGAAAGTATAATATTCAATATATACCACTGTGTTGAAAAGTGTCTATTTTATCAGAGCCCCCTCATCCTAGGATGAGGCCGACCTCCTCTAAACTATTAACCCTTTCTAGTATTGCTTCTCAAAATACTTCTCTATGTTTTAGAATAAATATTTCAATTTGCAAGTTATTGTTTGTAAGTTGTACGTAACTTAGTTTGTAAACCACCCTTCTACTAAAATAGAACAGATATACTATTTTCAGAATATAAACATCTAGTTTAATCTGGGAAGGTATTTATAACCTATTCTTTTATTTTTAAAGATTAGGTGTATCAACATATTCTCTCCTTACAGAGAGGTTAGTTGTATGAGGTTGTGTATGTTTTAAATCAGTAATGTGCCGTTGTGTGGAATCAAAGTACTTACCTCCCCAGGGACGAAACCATCTCTTTGAAGAAAAAACCCTATACCTAAAGTCCTTCTGTTCCAGTTATAAACTAATTCACAACTGAGGCTTTACAACATTTAAGGGATTTTATTTACAAAATACAAGAGAGTATAGGTAGAATACATAAAATGGACCAGAAAGGAAAAGAAAAGAGGTTGTATGCCTATAACTCATTCAAATAGAGTTATTTTGACTTGGTTCTCGTTTCTAAATTTGTTGTAGCTCGTGAAACAATACCCCAACACTTGCATGAGTGCCGGTAAGTATTATCTTACGCGCTACGAAAACTTAATGTCGTGCAAGAGGCTAGACAGATACCTTTGTCGTTGCCTATTAAAGAAAGGCTTTCCCATTGGATAAAGGTTCCACATAAATATCTGTCTTTTTTCCTGCAACTCATTCCGTTTTCCTATTTCTAACAATTCTTGATCAAGTCATTCTTAGTGTCAAGAGGTTCAAAGATGTGTTTTTAAAAGACTTTGCCTCTAAGTACTTCGAAGTCCAAAATCTTTCAGAGTATTTTGGACTCACAAAGTTTTTCTTCTGCCTCCATGGTGGGAGACAGAGAGAGCTGGAACAGAGTAGTGTCTACAAAAAGCGGCCCCAAAAAGCCCTGTCCTGCTCAAAACTTGTTGTTATATAGTGACTTGAAAAACCAATGAGACTTGTGAGAGGGAGGAGTGAAAAAGACACAGCTGCACGGGGGAGCCCCGGTAGCCCCCTCCCTCTACTCTTTCCTACTGTATGGCCATATAAGGTCCTTCCCCCTACTCACTTCCTATGGCCCTATGGTCCTCCCCTTTCTATTCTGTTTCATTAAACATTTCCTACTTTTACCTATGACAAAAGGATATACAAATGTCACAATATATGCACAAGTAATAAGTTGCATCAAGGTCACCTCACTCCACATATGTCGAGAAATGTCAAGAATAAAGACGAATACTCCAAAATGCTATTGGAGTTAGTGGGGGCATTTATGTATTTTCAGCATACTACAAATTACCTGCATGTATTGGGACATCCTAAATCTTTTTCTGGCGTACTAAATAGTAGGGAAGTATGGGGATTGGAACGCAGGGTGTGATTTGTTACTAAAGTTGTTTTGGTTTTAAACAGGCGTCTATGAAGTTGCTTGTAGTACCTGAAATGTCCAGAAGGTGTCAGACTTTCTCCACTTTACGGCATATAAACCTCTGCTTGGCTTTGTTTACATTCAAATCATAGATAGATAGATAGATAGATAGATAGATAGATAGATAGATAGATAGATAGATAGATAGATAGATAGATAGATAGATAGATAGATAGATAGATAGATAGATAGATAGATAGATAGATAGATGGATAGATAGATAGACTGTTAGATAGATAGATAGATAGATAGATAGATAGATAGATAGATAGATAGATAGATAGATAGATAGATAGATAGATAGATAGATAGATAGATAGATAGATAGATAGATAGATAGATAGATAGATAGATAGATAGATAGATAGACTTCACTGAGCTGCCACTCACTCAAAATACATAATAAATAAAACAGGCCAACAAAAAAAAACCTGAACCGGAATATATATAATGTATTCTTTAATATGGGCCTAGTATCTATGTTCCTATACCACATTCAGAGCAATAGTGAAGCAAGCAAAAAGTCAAAATCAAAGTCAACTTACAGCAAAAAATTTAACTAAATACCTTCATATCTTTTAACCAATTTAAACAAACTATCTTAAATCTGCCAAACTCTACCTGTAACTGTTTTAATTAGACTATATTGTACTTTCACCCATTTAATTTTAATTGCTGCCACTCTTCACCACTGTGTAAATGTTTCAATTGTTTTTCTCTCTTCACCTGTTGTGTATTTGATGTATTTGCATTGAATATTTTTTATGTATTGTTGTTTTTCCTTTGAATTTGTTTTGAACTCGACGTCATTGTAAATGAGGGTCACCCCTCAACTGGTCTCTGGAGGATAAATAAAAGTTAAATGAAAAAAAATTTAATATAGGCCTAAGATACACACACATGGGGCGACTGTGTCTCAGGTGGTAGAGCGGGTCGGCAGATGATCAAAGGGTTGGAGGTTCGATCCCCGCCCGGCCACCTGAGTCATGGTTGTTGTGTCCTTGGGCAAGACACTTCACCCACCTTGCCTCGTGTGAATGTCGATAGTTAGCCTGCTGCTATCGGTGTATGAATGTGTGTGTGAATGGTAACGTGGGAAAGGAAAACAGGTCTCCCTTGAAAAAGAGTCTTCGGTCTCAATGGGATTTACCTGTAGAAATAAAGGTAAAAAAAATAAATAAATTGTGTCAAAAGAATAAAAACTAAGTAAATGTTTAAAAATGGTGATTCAGGAAAAATAGCAGATAAGACACACACACACACACACACACACACACACACACACCCCCCCCCCCCCCCACACACACACACACACACACACACACACACACTGCTATCTCTCAAGATAACCAAAAAATGTCCTGTTATCTTATCAAAACAAACTATTGTAATTCCTTTAGGGCTTCCGTAGTTAATTGCCTTAAAAAAGGCGGACTTTCACTTTTAACAGTGTTACTGTAGTTTTGGCGCGTGTGTGTGCGTGTGCGTGTGCGTGTGTGTGTGTGTGTGTGGGTGGCAATCATGTGGCAATCCTGGCATGTAGGAGCTTCCCACTTTGAGTTTGATCTGCGCATGCGCAATGTGGCGGTTGATTCTCGTTTGAGGAAGTTTGAATCAACTTTTTTTCTTCAGTGTTTCTATGCGGCGGTGGACGGTTAGCTCACCTGACGCTACAGGTACGTGTGTGTGTGTGTGTGTGTGTGTGTGTGTGTGTGTGTGTGTGTGTGTGTGTGTGTGTGTGTGTGTGTGTGTGTGTGTGTGTGTGTGTGTGTCTGTGTCTGTATCTGTGTGTATTTCTGTCGCGTGGAGCTCATAAAAATAACCCAAACATCTGCGCAGGTGTGTTGTTGCTAAGTCGCTAATTATAGCGTAGTAACAGACATGTAAACAAAGGCTTTCATTTCCTCGGAGTTTGTCAGTTTGTTAGCGTAATCCGTGTCTGTCTGTCTGTCTGTGTGTGTGTGTGTGTGTGTGTGTGTGTGTGTGTGTGTGTGTGTGTGTGTGTGTGTGTGTGTGTGTGTGTGTGTGTGTGTGTGTGTGTGTGTGTGTGTGAGACTGTGTGTGTGTGTGTGACTGTGTGTGTGTGTGTGTACTCACCACATTAAATAATTACTTGCTGTGTCACGTTGCACTGTCTTTGAACTGTGTACTGGAGGTTTTCACTTTAACTTATTCTGCTTTAATTAATGTGTGTGTGTGCGTGTGTGTGTGCGTGTGTGTGTGTGTGTGTGTGGAAGGACTGGTATATTAACCTGAGTTTCTGCTATCCATAGAGATGGTCTACAACAAGGGTAGGGGGGGGTAGGGGGGGCCGGGGGGGGGGGGGTTACTGTCTCCTGCTCTTTAAAGGTGCTCTGGGGAACTTTCAGTGTGCGTTCATTCTTGCTCAAAGTACTTTTCTGTTTCCCTTTTAACCTGCAATATTTATTTAATTTAAATCTTTTACTTCTATCCATGTTTTTCATTCGCTTTTCTACTGTCTATTCTACACTTGATATATTTTAATCTTGATGTATGTCTTGCCCCTGTAAAGCACTTCTTTGAGTGGCCTTGTGTCTGACTTGTTTGTGCTATAGAAATAAACTTGCCTTGAGTCTTGACTTATCTGACGTGTGGAGGTTTTAAGTGTTTCTGTGTTTGTTCTTGTTTTTTTTTCACACACAGAGCAACGTTTGATGAGAAATGACGTCATCAACAGACCTGGACCAGCTGGCGGAGATAGGTGAAATACAAACACATTATAATACTAATTTCACTTATATAGTCATATCATCCGTTATTTCATGTTAAAAAACTAGTAAATCTGGGGGCGCCCTTAGCTCAGTTGGTAGGGCGTCCCCCCCATGGGCCCTTAGCTCAGTTGGTAGGGCGTCCCCCCCATGGGCCCTTACCTCAGTTGGTAGGGCGTCCCCCCCATGGGCCCTTAGCTCAGTTGGTAGGGCGTCCCCCCCCCCCCCATGGGCCTCGGCCAGCAGCGGACCCGGGTTCGATTCCAGCCCGCGGTCGTTCTCTGCATGTCACTCCCCTCTCTGCCCCATTTCAACTCTGTCTCTACACTGTCAATAAAGCAGAAAAATGCCAAAAAAAAAAAATATCTTAAAAAAACAAAAATCTAGAAGTTGGATAAAGCCCTTTTTTCATTTTATAAATAAAAAAAATACCTTCTGAATCTTTTTTTAGGAATAATTTTTTTTAAAGTTCCTCGTAGCACCTTTTTAAATTACAAATATATAATAAGGTTGTGATATAGACCTAAATAAGGTCATGGAAATTGGGTAAAATTCCCCTGCTTTCAAAATGTGAAGGCACCCTGACACCAGCTGGAGAAGTTGTTCCTTGTATAACGAACACGAGTCACGTCCGTGTTTATTTAACAAATTGCTTGAGACCCGCCTTCAATTAAGAGATAAAAACTGATTCACACACACACACACACACACACACACACACACAAACACACACACACACACACAAACACACACACACACACACACACACACACACACAATTATAAACGCTCTAATGAAATAGATTCCGTACAATAACACTTTACTTTATGTCCACTTGCTTTAAATTGGGAATTTCCTACATGACTATCAGTGTTATTTGAACCATTTTGGAGTGTGTGTGTGTGTGTGTGTGTGTGTGTGTGTGTCTGTGTGTGTGTGTGTGTGTGTGTGTGTGTGTGTGTGTGTGTGTGTGTGTGTGTGTGTGTGTGTGTGTTAACCTTCAGCCCAAAGTAAAGCAACATTTTATCACATGAAAGGGATTCATTTTGTCACAGTAACTATGGTAACTGTGGTCTATTGTTTCACTGTGTAAACAATATAAGAATGAGGCGATACGAGAGTCACTGGTTGAGACACACACACACACACAGATAGACGGAGATACACACACACACACACACACACACACAGACAGACATACACAGACACAGACACACACACACTCACAAATAAACAGACACACACACACAAACAGACAGAGATATACAAACACACACACACACACAGACATACACAGACACACACACTCACAAATAAACAGACACACACACAGACACACACACACACGCACAGACAGAGATACACAAACACACACACACAGAATGATGTCATACCAGAGTTACTGGTCGAGTCACTGTCTGTGAACGCATCATTTCCTGTTTCTTATCAGGACGACTGTATTTATACAAACACACACACACACACACACACAGACAGACAGACACAGGAGCACACACGCACAGGCAGACATACAGACACACACACACACACAGACAGACACAGGAGCACACACGCACAGGCAGACATACAGACACACACACACACACAGACAGACACAGGAGCACACACACACAGGCAGACATACAGACACACACACACACAGACAGACACAGGAGCACACACACACAGGCAGACATACAGACACACACACACACACACACTTAATGGTTATATTATTTTTCTATGTATTACTCAGAGCTCCGGAGAGAGGAATCCACACACACACACACACACACACACACACACACACACACACACACACACACACACACACACACACACACACACACCTAATGGTTGTATTATTTTTCTGTGTATTGTCTCAGAGCTCCGGAGAGAGGAAGAGGAGGATGAGGAGGAGCGTAGCTGTGAGACTGACGCTCCCTCGCTAACCAGCATTCCGGACTCATCTCATCCGTACTATGACGTCGCCCGACACGGAATCATACAGGTCTCAGGTGAGTTCAGGTGGCAGGGTTTAAATCAGAAATCACAGCATTTAGGGGGCGCCCTTAGCTCAGTTGGTAGGGCGTCCCCCCCATGGGCCTCGGCCAGCAGCGCACCCGGGTTGGATTCCAGCCCGCGGTCGTTCTCTGCATGTCACTCCCCTCTCTGCCCCATTTCAACTCTGTCTCTCTACACTATCAATAAAGCATAAAAAAATGCCAAAAAAAAATCTTTAAAGGTGCAGTGTGTAATATGACATCATCAAGAAAGTTCTACAAAGTTCTAGAATGCAACGCTCCCTGGGTAACCCCAACCCTTTAGAATAATAACAGAAGCTACAGTGGCCTTCAAGGACAAGAACAATTCTACATTTTAAACAATGCACCTGATGACATTCCAACTATGACACTTTCAAGATGGCGGCACTAGGCCTTGGTCCAAAATATGCAGAAATATGGACATATATGAGACCCTTTCTAAGGGAAAAAATAATCATTCAAAACATTTTTTTCAGCTATTATGCACTAAATTAAATGTACTTATGGATATTATAATTCCTTTCTACAAAATCTGCTAGGAAATAAAACCCAAAATTCTACACACTGCAGGTTTAAAAAATAAAAAATAAAAAAAAAGAATGTGCAACGTCACTGTGAGGGAATTTTTCGGTCTTTAGTTGTAATATTATTAATGGTAGAGATTCATAGGCCATATATGCCTATCTTGTGTGTCTGTCTCTCAGACTCTAGGTCAGCCTGGTAGACTGTTAGGAGACACTTAGGTCAGCTGTATAGATAAAGTCTCA
>CASHTC010000559.1:25000-32500 GCA_949357725.1 Hyperoplus immaculatus
AGTGCCCTACACTCCAGAGGGGGTCAGAGCGCAGGGTCAGCCATAGTACACACAGACAGACAGACAGACAGACAGACAGACAGACAGACAGACAGACTCCAGAGGGGGTCCTCACACAGGGTCAGCCATAGTACAGCGCCCCTGGAGCAGTTTGGGGTTAAGTGTCTTGCTCAAGGACACAATGGTAGAGATGATGGGCACCGTAGATGTAATAGCAGCCACCACTAGTTTTACACAACCGGGCATTAGACTAGTCTGGACATAAAATGCACCTTAAGTTTAATTTTTTTTTTAATGTTGATTATGTTATGTTTATACTTTATGTTGTATATGTTGTTTGTGGTTCAACACTGCTGTAACATTCACATACAGAAATATCTACAGATGGGGCGCCCTTAGCTCAGTTGGTAGGGCGTCCCCCCTCATGGGCCTCGGCCAGCAGGGGACCCGGGTTCGATTCCAGCCCGCGGTCGTTCTCTGCATGTCACTCCCTTCTCTGCCCCATTTCACCTCTGTCTCTACACTATCAATAAAGCATAAAAATGCCCCAAAAAAAAAATCTTAGAAAAAAAAAAAGAGTAACATAAAAAATCGAAAACGTATTTCGACTTTTCTTTTTCTTTTTTTTTTCACATTTGTCCCTTATGCTCTTCCGTACGAACAGTTATGATAATAATAATAAAATGTTTTGAAATGGATTAAATCTATGTGCAAAAATGTTTAATATTGTTACAGTTCACAGGTCAAATTCTCTTCTTACTTTTTTAGACACTAACTTTTGGCTTTTAAAAGATAGATGTAATTTTTTTTATTTTTTTTCAGAATTGTGACAGATTTTTATAAGCAAAAATGTTGACAGTGTTAAAAATTAAACTTTCAAAATCAATTGTGTTTGTCATGTTTTTTCAAAAAAAAATGTATCTGGTTTTATTTAATTTATTATTTTAACATTTTTAGTCTACATTAGCTGAGTTAAAGGTGTAGTCAGTGATTCTGGAGAACGCTTGTTGTCAAAATCACTTTTTCTCAAAACCAGTGAATATCTCCTCATGATCATCTACCTGTCCGTACTGTGTGTTCGCTCAAAAAAATCCAGTGTTAATACACTAGATGGCTCTGTAAACGGGTATGTTGCTAGCTACAGTGGGCCTTCCTGTGTTAGGGTTAGGGTTGGGGTTGGGGTTGGGGTTAGGGTTAGAGGGTTAGGGTTAGAGGGTTAGGGGTAGGGTTAGGGTTGGGGTTAGGGTTAGGGTTAGAGGGTTGGGGTAGGGTTAGGGTTGGGGTTAGGGTTAGAGCATTAGGTTTAGGGTTGGGTTAGGGTTAGGGTTAAGGAAATTTTGTGTTTTTTTTGAGTATCCGAATTTTGTTATTTAGTTAATTGTTAAGAACATAGGCTAGACAGATAGATCAAGCCTTTTCCTTTTGCCTAATTTACTATTGAAAGGGTTGGGTTAGGGGTTAGGGTTAGAGGGTTAGGGGTTGGGGTTAGGGGTTAGGGTTAGGGGTTAGAGGGTTAGGGTTAGAGGGTTAGGGGTTAGGGTTAGGGTTGGGTTAGGGGTTAGGGTTAGGGTTGGGGTTAGGGTTGGGTTAGGGGTTAGGGTTAGGGTTGGGTTAGGGGTTAGGGTTGGGTTAGGGGTTAGAGGGTTAGGGTTAGAGGGTTAGGGTTAGGGTTGGGGTTGGGGTTAGGGGTTAGGGTTGGGTTAGGGGTTAGGGTTAGGTTTAGGGGTTAGGGTTGGGTTAGGGGTTAGGGGTTGGGGTTGGGGTTAGGGTTAGAGGGTTAGGGTTAGGGGTTAGGGTTGGGGTTAGGGTTGGGTTAGGGGTTAGGGTTAGGGGTTAGGGTTGGGTTAGGGGTTAGGGTTAGGGTTAGAGGGTTAGGGGTTGGGGTTAGAGGGTTGGGGTTAGGGGTTAGGGTTGGGTTAGGGGTTAGGTTTAGGGGTTAGGGTTGGGTTAGGGGTTGGGGTTAGCTCCAAGTCTATTCAATTACTATTTCATAGTTTTAAGATTTTTACCCATTTCAGCAAAAAAATATTTTTCAAACCTCTATATATTTAACTTTTCAACTCCTTTTAAACGCCTTTTAAACAATTATGACCTTTTTAAACTTTTTCAAATCTTCATACTCAGCTATCCAGTTCAGCGTACACTTTGTCAGCATTCACACGCATTTTCAGCAGGAAATGCATTTTCTAGTTTTATAAAGGTTGCGTTCCGAATCGCATACTCTTTCTTTTTTCTATTCTACACACTACATCCGACGATAAAAAGAATCTAGTTAGGATGCAGTAGGCATACTATTGGGACATACTTTTCACTCTTATTTCATCATAACATTGCGCCTTGATCTTGCCTCTTGCTTTTATATCCATCTCATCCCCGTTTGTTTTCATATGGAGGCTTCGTCGATGTTACGTCACTTCACGTGCGCACTGGATTGTGGGTCAGAATCGCCCAAATAGGATGCACTTTTCAACACTAACAATCTTGGCCGCATGAAGTAGGACATCCGGGTACTTCTAACCATCCTAAATCTGGCCACAAGAATCGGGACATCCTAAATCTTTTTTCTACATACTATATAGTAGAAAGTATGCGATTCGGAACGCAACCATAGTTTTCTTAATGCCTTTGTCATACGCTCACCCAGGAACAACAGCTGGCGTGGTAAAAAACACTACCGCTTTTGTCCAAGGGGGGGGGGGGGGGGGGGGGGCGCTAGAATTAACAATTAACACAAACTATAAAGTTCCTCGGAGCACCTTTAAAAAAACAGACTGGACTCAAATTCAAAACGTTTGTTCTTGTATTTTGTTTATTAATGATTCCATTTTTCGTAAGAACTTGGTACAAAAAAGTGAGACTACTTCCGTTTAATCATTTTTAACCGATAAATTCCGTCAACTGTTAAATGCATCATCATCATCATCATCATTGTAACGAAGAAAAAACTACATTGGCATATTTAAGACAAACACTTTTTCTATACACACTATCCACACTCGGACAGTTATCCCCCTTTTTATCAATGACAAATAACGAAATAAAAAAATTCTACTTTCAAACAGCCAACAGTCACAATTTTTTTCCTTAAATTTCCCCCATCTAAAATCGTAATCATCATCAAAAAAATCATCTCCCCAAAATGGCGGAGAAAAAAAAATAAAAAATTAATTAAAAAAAATATCGAACGTTTTGTTTTGCTTGTTTTAAAAGAATATAAAAATTTTCTAACTTTTATTTTTTCGCTATTATTATTATTTTGTTCAAATGTTTTTGTCTTGTGTATTAAAATAGATTTGTTTTAAGCACTGCACAGTTTCTCCCGGAGAAGATCTCTAGAAAAGAAAATGGAGGATATTTGTATTAATGGTGGACAGTTAAAGTTTGTGGCTGTGTTGTAAAAGCCCTACTAACGTCCTCCCTCCTACATACTCAACATGTATATACTGCACACTAAAAGCCCTTCTAACGTCCTCCCTCCTACATACTCAACATGTATATACTACATACTGTCTACTTAACCATCCATTGTGTATGCGAGGTTCGTCGGACCGTTAACACTGAAGTGTACAGAAGCAATATAGAATAAAAAAAAAAAACTTCTGTGTCGTTTGAAAAGATGCAGTGCATTGTGGGGCGGTTGAGTAGGAAAAGTAACCTGTCGACCCATACACAAAAAATCTTCCCGGAAGGAAGTAAGTACTCATCCGGGCATGTTTCGCCTATACAAACTCGCATACACCACTACCTACAACTTACTCAAATTGACGTCAAAATGAGTATGAGTAGGACGTTAGTAGGGCTTTCAGTATGAGTTGGACGTTGGTAGGGCTTTTAGTATGAGTAGGACGTTGGTAGGGCTTTTAGTATGAGTAGGACGTTGGTAGGGCTTTTAGTATGAGTAGGACGTTGGTAGGGCTTTTCGAACACAACCAGTTAGTTTGAAATCGGCTGATATGAATATGAAATATGTGTGTGTATATGGTTGAGTCCTTCAGCTCTCATGCTAGGGACCAGGATATGCATCACATTGGTACATTCTCTCTCACTGATAGTGGTTAAAAATAAAAAAAAATGTAAAGGCAAAATCAGGAATTTTGTGAAAGATTTTTACTCCAAATGTTCGATAGTTTTAACTCTGTGTGTTTATTTGCATTCAAAATATTCTAGTTTTTTAACACGACTAAAAATTATTGCGCAAAAACACTAAAAATAAGCAAATTTAATGTGAAATAATGCGTCGATTCAATTGGTAAGTCCATCAGAAAATGTGATTATTTCTTTAAGTTATTTTATTAAGTTTAAATGACACAAAAGTAGATACATTTTTAGGTTTTTACTAAATTTCTTAACATCTTTCATGTAAGAAATAATCTAAAAAAAAAGCATTTTAACGTCAATATATGCTTTTTTTGTCGTATTTTAGTAAATTTGAATCTTTTTGGAAAATTTGAAGATGTCAAATTTGGGTAATAAATTTGATTTAACCAACTAATTATAAAAAAAAATTGTTGCTATCAATTAATAATCGACTATTTTATTAATTTATTGTCCGAATGTTGTATGCGTTGCTTATTTTAACAGCTAATTAAAAACGTAACATTAGTTTGAATGTAAAGACACACAGAGAAATCGATTTTTTTAAAAGCCTAAATTTGCTTCAACTTCCAGAAACAGTCTCTGCACCGAAAAATTTGACTCAAACGGAGGCCTTTTAGTATTTTATTTTGTAGTATTAACATTCCCTGCGTTCCAAATCACATACTCTTTCTTTTTACTACACTACATACTAAAGTACAGAAGAGTTTTAGTCTTTTTACTACACTACATACTAAAGTACAGAAGAGTTTTAGTCTTTTTACTACACTACATACTAAAGTACAGAAGAGTTTTAGTCTTTTTACTACACTACATACTAAAGTACAGAAGAGTTTTAGGGCCACAGACAGGAGAGAAAAAAAAATCAGATAAGGAAGATTTTTTTTATCATTATATCGAGAAATGTCAAGAATAAAGACGAATACTCCAAAATGCTATTGGAGTTAGTGGGGCATTTATGTATTTTCAACATACTACAATTGACCTGCATGTATTGGGACATCCTAAATCTTTTTCTGGCGTACTAAATAAGAAGTATGGGGATTGGAACGCAGGGATTTATTTATTTGGGGGGAAAATAATCCTGTTTTCGATGCCTTATTGCTCATGCCGATGCGTCTTGTGTATTTTCAGTTTTTTTGTGCAGAAAAGTAAAAAAGCTCTTCTTAAGATATTTCAAAAAACACACGCGACCGTGATATGACTAAAACAATATAAAATAACATAATAAAAATAACCAACTCTTTATCAGTTAAAGGCATTTTCTTCTCTGAATTCTTAAAACCCTTTTTTGATCATTTTTGTGCATTTTACAAGGCGACAGAAAGCTGCACCGTTTGACTGTGTGGTGGAAACTATGGAAAGAAATTAGGGACAAAAAATTATGCGCTTTGAGAAAAAAAGTCAAAAATACAATGTTGAGAATAAACGCGACTGTCAGGAACTGTTGAATTAATTTTCAGAATTGTACTTCAACTTTTTTTTTTGACATTTCGACCTAATTCTTGAATTTTGGCCCTTATGCTTTTCCGTAGTAAACTTTTATGATAAAAAAAATGTTTTAAATCGATGTTTTTAACACTTAAAACTAAACCAGTTGGAAGACTAGTAAGACCGTCACAAGACAGTCAAAATAAAGAATTTGTTGTTGCAAAGTTTTTAACAGAATTGTCCACTTTTCTGAATAACCGATTTCTACAAAAATTATGCGACAAAATCAAAAAAAAATGGCGGATTTTTTGAAAAAGGTTTTGTACTTGAGGCAGTGTTCATATGTCGGACTGGAGTAAAAAAAAAAAAAAAAATATATATAAAATTGAAAATCAAATAGATTAGGCAGGAAGGAGTCAAACAATAAAAAGCACATTATTGATCCCAGTATAAAAACAAAGAACTGATTTTTTGGCATATTTTCTATACTGGTGTAAAATGTAAAAGGGATTGAACATTTTTGTTATGCATCGCACATCCACTTTTCAACACTATAGTCCCTATTTCCACTGTTCCAAGGAATGATCTCTGGGCAAAAATAACGCAAAAAATTATAGTTTCTGTAACAAATGCAGAAAAAATTATGAAATTTGCTCATTTTAAACAAATAAAACACCAAAATTATTTAATTTAGATGGAGATACAGATGTTAGAAAAGGGTTTAAATTATATTTTTGTATATTACTATTTAAGAATATCCCAATTTGTATCTTCAAAGTTGAATATCTCTTTCATTCTTTTTTGCTCCGCCAATATCTGACTTTTTTTTATAAATTTTTTGGGAGAATTTTCCACTTTATTGAGGAAATTTTGGTGCTTTTCTTGAGTATCCGAATTTTGCTATTTAGTTCATTGTTAAGAACATAGGCTAGACAGATAGATCAAGCCTTTTTTCTTTTGCCTAATTTACTCCTGAAAAGATTCCACAATAAATGTCTGCACTTTCTTTGACCAGAAAAACAAAACAGTGGAACATTGCGGGGACTCATCTTGGTCTCGGATGTGACATCAATAAAAGTAGAAAAAAAATAAAATAAAAAAAATTGAACCATAAAAAAACCTGCGCATATGTATGAAGATGATGAAACAGTGTTAATACAACATATTTACAGTGATCCCTTTGAATTCTCCAAACGTACACGTATCAACAGGCATCGTCAGATAGCAAGAAAAATACTAAAAATCTCCGCTAGAAATGCTAAATTTCTGTAGTTTTTTTTTCATCTTAAATACTTTTTTCTTCTTTTCTTTTTCAACTCTATTTGTTTTTTTTTTAATACTGAAAAAAAGTAATTCTCTGCGTTTTTGTTTTGAAGGCTCGTTCGTATGCGCTCACACACACACACACACACACACACACACACACACACACACACACACACACACACACGCACACACACACACACACACACACACACACACACAATGAAAAAAAAAAAAGTTTTTCCTGAATCATTATGGCAAAAAAACATTGTTCGTTAGGAGAATGAGAACAAACATACATCTACGCAAGATATATCAATGTACACTCCGTCAATTCTAGACTGGCCGATAAGACACCGTTAACACCTAAAAATCGTGCTTTTTGCATTAAAAAAATCATGAAAATTTGCATGTAACTAGAATATGGCACTTCTTATAATTTTATCTATAGCGCCAAGGTTTCGACTTCGATTTTTCTTATTAAAACCGACATATATCTTGATTTATTGGTCAGAAAAGGACATTCTTACATATTTTTTTACTTCAGAAGTTGATTACAACACTGTTTTTAAGTGTAGCCAATTTAAATGTACAGTGTGTAATATGGGAGTATTTAGGGGTGAGATTGTTGATGTCAACGCTCCCTTGCTAGTCCCTCCCCTTTGGGGGAGAATTTACAGAAGCTATGGTGGCCTTCAAGGACAAGAAGCT
>CASHTC010000559.1:95000-100486 GCA_949357725.1 Hyperoplus immaculatus
GAAGGATTTGTTCATATGTTAGGGGAATCAGCCAGAATACCACTTAAGGTACAACCCCACCTGATCAATTTTTCAAAGGGTCTATTGAAGTCGCACCGTGTTTCATACTGTGTTTCTAGCTCCTTTTATGGCAAAGCAAGGTCTCCTCTGCCCCCACTAGCAGACTCAATAATGCATGTGTTGTGTGTGTGTGTGTGTGTGTGTGTGTGTGTGTGTGTGTGTGTGTGTGTGTGTGTGTGTGTGTGTGTGTGTGTGTGTGTGTATGAAATTTGTGTTTCCGGGTGTAGCTGCGAGCCGCAGGTTTGGCGTCTCTGCCAAGTAGCGAGTTACAAACTGCTCTAAACTAAGCCCACACACCCGTCGTAATTGCCGCCGTAAACGCAAATAGATGCAAAATGCTCCAGAAGACGATCCTGATAATGTGTCTACTGTCAGCGATCAAAACAGCGCATAAGCAAGCCTTAACGAGCGGTAGGATCTACAAACAGAAGTGGCGCGGCTATGACCCGACTCCGGAGCTACACCTGTCGGGAGAGGAGCTTCAATCTGTGGATTTTACTACCGACAACAAACTGACAAATGAACAATGGATTACTTTCCAGATCAAGGAGAGGGCCTTCAGACAAACACTGGATACAAAACATCTCCACGAGAAGAACCAGTACAAATGTTCGGCGGACCCAGCTAAGTGGTTTAAATTAATATCTCTTCTAAATGGTGTTTATTTTCGGAATGGGATATTCTCTGCCGAGAGCCGTAGTGGGAGGCCGTACGGACTGCCCTTTCTGAAATTCACCTGTAGAGTATTAAAAAAGCTACCGCTGGTTAAATCCTGCCCATCGGACGCGTCTACCGAGGCCCTGTGCCCGTGGATTGAAGCGCAATTGCGCTTTCTGAGAGACGTAATACAACCGCAATTCGGACATCGGAACTCTCGTGCAACAAAGATAACCCGTGACAAATTGGCTTATTTGTGGCAACATCGTAGAAAGAAAGCCATTCAAATCATACTGAATAACAGCGAGTATCCTCTGACACCACCTTGCCCCAGTAACACTCAAGATGTGCAGGCATATTATCATAATAAATGTGAAGGCAGTACCTCAATAGACGACGCCCCTCTGCTTCCACCATGGGCCGACTCACTTCTCTCACCAGAGCCAGAGTTTCCTCCAGTATCCTCTCCTTTCACAGAGGATGAAGTGCGAAATGTCCTAGCCAGGTTGCCAAACAATAAGTCCAGTGGTAGTGATGGGGTCACTTATGAAATGTTAAAGCTAACAAGCGTGAAAGAAAAATTGCTGCCAATCTTCAACACTTGTCTCACTAACAGGCGCGTGCCCGAGTCATGGAAGGGAGCGCTAATCCACAGAATACCCAAAAAAGATAATATTCCAAATGACCCCACCACTTGGAGAGACATTTCTCTCCTACCTACGATCTACAAACTGTTTATGAAATGCCTTCTTGGGCGCATACTACCATGGCTGGTGGACGCAAACATGATGTCCACTAAACAAAAGGCATATATAGAAAGGCAAGGCATGAATGAACATGTATTCTGTCTAAAAACTGCCATAGATGACTTTAAACACGAAAGTGCAAAGTTTTATTCAGTGTTTCTCGATTTCCGTGACGCATTTGGCACACTTCCTCATAATATCATGTTAAGAGCTCTGGAGGAAATACATCTCCCTCAATGTTACATCGACATCGTTAAAGATGTGTACCAAGGCTCTTTCGTTCAGGTCATCTGCGGAGCCGAGCTCACTGAACACATTCCACTGCGCATCGGGATCAAGACGGGCTGCCCGTGGAGCGCAATTAACTTCATTCTGTCAATCAATAGGTGGATAGAGTGGATGTGCCAAAGCGCTCCACCTGGAACCATCTCCCCAAATCCTGTACAAGCTTTTGCCGACGATGTGCAAATGGCATCCCGCCAGGAAAAGGTTGTGCAGGACATGTTGCACAAGACTGATGCCTTCCTTCGGTGGTCGGGCCTGGAGGTCAAGGAGTCCAAGTGTGCGACGTTCTTTGAAAGGAGGAGCGGCGGGAATAGGTGGTATCGGTCGAAGCTAGACCGCGACCCCCAATTCAAAATCAACAATAAAACCATTCGAGTCTATTCCCGAAATGAAACATATGCATACTTGGGACACAAATTTAATGTAGCTGGCGACTGGGACCAACAAGTGCAAGAAATAATATCTGATTATACTTCAAGGTTACATAAAATTGACACATCTCCTTTGCCGCTTACAATGAAACTGGATGCCATTGGGCAAATTGCCTTATCAAAGGTTCACCACTTCTTTGCCAATGTTCACTTAACACGTAAAACACTGCAAGACTTAAACAATAAAACGGTTCAGATAGTTAGAGGCTGGAGTGGCCTAAACACCCACACAACTCGGGACGTCATCCACCACAGTAGGCACGAGGGGGGCTTGGGAGTACCCGATTTTGAGTGGGTCTACATCGCCACCAGGTTGGCACATTTATTAAATATGCTGAACAACGATGATCCCTCTGTCAGGAAAATGGCCCGTGCATCGCTATTATTAGACCTTAAGAAGCGCAAAGTCCCTCTCGCCTCCGAATCTGAGCCGAACTTTCTGGGATTCAGAAGGAAACCGAACGGCAAACTGGACACTCGCGCCATCGGGTTCGGTGTCAGGTCTGACTGGCCGGATCTTAACGACCTCTGTAGTTGGACTGGTATCGTTCTGCGTTGGACACATAATGGAAAGAATGTAGCCCCATCCGAATCATTGGTTACTAGTGGGGACATCGCCGTCACTGCCACCTTGGTGGAAGACGGAGTCGAGTTCACACTCCCACCCACTAACTGTCGCGCAGCCCTGCTGGCAATAAAACACAGACAACGCCAAAAACACTGGACGGGACTAAGACTACAAGGCAAACTAGCCTGCTTGCCTTCTGCTGACCATTCTGTGTCCCACATCATCTTCAATAATGCATCCATTGATGAGGACATACAAACGTTTGCCATCAAAGCCAGATTGCAGGTTCTACCGTCCCAGCTGAACCTGTCAATCTGGTACCCACACACCCACACATCATTATGTATTCATCATGGACAAGAACAGTTCACTGAGACAATGTCACATATATTAAATGGCTGCTACTTTTATAAAAGCCTTTATATAGCCAGGCATGACAGGATTGTGAACTTGATTGTACAAAGCTTACCATCTATACTTTCACCAACATCCTCCACCCATGTCAATTGCTTTGTTAGACCTCATATGTTCTCTTTGTGTGAAGCTGAAATGTCTGTGTTTACTGATCTAAGTGCCACCAGGCCTGACATTTTGATAATAGATGAGCACCGTAGAAAAGTGCACATCCTGGAGGTAGCCTGCACCTTTGACTCAAGTTTAGAGGAGGCTTATTTAACTAAGCTGGTGAAATATTACCCTCTAGTACAGACAATTAACTCCATGGGCTACAACTGTCATTTACTTGTGTTCATTTTTGGCAGTCTAGGCCATGTGCATAGGCTTGTCACTAGTGGTCTTAGGATTGTCGGCCTTACAAAAACAAGCGCAAAACAGCTTGCCAAATACTGCTCAGTGTCCTCCATCATTGGCAGTCGCCATATTTGGAGGAGAAGGTGTTGTGTGTACCCATAATATCAGCTGTTTGACTGGCATTGGCCACGTTTCAGAGTTGTGTCGGAGAAAACTTTGCATCTATGACATTTGTGTCCTTATGTATATTATTATTAATTGTGGGCGCAAATAAAGTACTAAAAATGTGTGTGTGTGTGTGTGTGTATGTGTGTGTGTCAGAGTGTGTGTGTCAGAGTGTGTCACATCGCTCATGAACAATCATAGGCCCACATCTAACCTTCCATTTTTAAGCAAAATCATTGAAAAAGCTGTTTATCAACAGCTAAATAACTACTTAGCAATGAACAACTGCTTTGATGTTTTCCACTCAGGATTTCGACAACACCACAGCACTGAGACTGCTCTGGTTAAAGAGGACCTATTATACTACTTTTCTGGTCTTAATTTCTTGTTTTACACTGCTATAGAGCAACCTGACACGAATCACATCACAAAAAACTATGCAGATTTTCGGGAAGCTATTTCTCTTATTTTGGCGATCCAGCACGTCCTGTCAACACTTGAGTGTGTGTGCTTCGGCCATAGTCTTTTTACTACACTACATACTAAAGTACAGAAGAGTTTTAGTCTTTTTACTACACTACATACTAAAGCACAGACGAGTTTTAGTCTTTTTACTACACTACATACTAAAGTACAGAAGAGTTTTAGTCTTTTTACTACACTACATACTAAAGTACAGAAGAGTTTTAGTCTTTTTACTACACTACATACTAAAGTACAGAAGAGTTTTAGTCTTTTTACTACACTACATACTAAAGTACAGAAGAGTTTTAGTCTTTTTACTACACTACATACTAAAGTACAGAAGAGTTTTAGGGCCACAGACAGTAGAGAAAAAAAAATCAGATAAGGAAGATGTTTTTTTCATAATGTCAAGAAATGTCAAGAATAAAGACGAATACTCCAAAATGCTATTGGAGTTAGTGGGGCAATTATGTATTTTCAGCATACTACAATTGACCTGCATGTATTGGGACATCCTAAATCTTTTTTCTGGCATACTAAATAGTAGGGAAGTATGGGGATTGGAACGCAGGGTAAGTTCTTTCTCTTTGATAAGTTGAAGATTGTCGAGTTGAAAATAACGGCCACCATTTTAAAAATGTGTCATAGATGTCAAGATGTACAATCAGGGCTTTATTTCGACAGCAACGGGGGAGCAATTTATACCAGCAGGAACACGCACACACACACACTCAGAGGGAGAGACACACACACTCAGAGGGGGAGAGAGAGAGACACACACACACACACTCAGAGGGAGAGAGAGAGACACACACACACACACACAACAATGACTAATCAGAACTGCATTCAAGAATTCTCTCCTAATAATTGACCTGATTGTGAGTGAGTCTATTTTTTGGAGGTAAAATAACTTGAAGTGCTTGAGACACACACACACACACACACACACACACACACACACACACAGGGAGAGAGAGAAAGAGAGAGACACGCACACACACATACACAGAGAGAGAGAGAGAGAGAGACACACACACACACACACACAGGGAGAGAGACACACACACACACACACACACAAACCTAATCAGTGAGCAGTGAATGAGGCGAGGACAGCAGGGGCTGAGAAACAACCAGCTGCTCTGAGCAAGACAAAAACATTCCACCCTCACAAAGACACACACACACACACACACACACACACACACACACACACACACACACACTCTAAAATACACACACACACACATACACACACACAAACACACACACACACACACACACACACACACACACACACTTATCATTCATGTGTAATAAAATTTCAAGTTTTGAGTTCTACAAAGTAATTCTTAC
>CASHTC010000560.1:0-12500 GCA_949357725.1 Hyperoplus immaculatus
TGTGTATGTGTGTGTGTGTGTGTGTGTGTGTGTGTGTGTGTGTGTGTGTGTGTGACCTGTCTGTGTGTGTTACCTGTGCATGTGTGTGTGTGTATTACCAGTGTTAATGTGTGTGTGTGTGTGTGTTACCTGTGTTAATGTGTGTGTGTGTATTACCTGGTTGTGTGTGTGTATTACCTGGTTGTGTGTGTGTGTATTACCTGGTTGTATGTGTGTGTATTACCTGGTTGTATGTGTGTGTATTACCTGGTTGTGTGTGTGTGTATTACCTGGTTGTGTGTGTGTGTATTACCTGTGTGTGTGTGTATTACCTGGTTGTGTGTGTGTGTATTACCTGTGTGTGTGTGTATTACCTGGTTGTGTGTGTGTGTATTACCTGGTTGTGTGTGTGTGTATTACCTGTGTGTGTGTGTGTATTACCTGGTTGTGTGTGTGTGTCGGGGCTGAGTTCCAACATGTCCCACTCCCTCCCCAGCTTGTGGTAGAAGTCAGTCACCTTGGCTGCGTTGTCCCATTCTCCTTCCTGCAGACTCTCCCCGATGGCGATCTCACACACCTAGTGGAGGGAGGGGGGATTACATCTTATTAGTTTTAATAGTTTGAATTTTTTTTAAGATATTTTTTGGGCATTTTTATGCTGTATTGATAGTGCAGAGAGACAGAGTTGAAATGGGGCAGAGAGGGGAGTGACATGCAGAGAACGCCCTACCAACTGAGCTAAGGGCTTATTTGTTTTTTTAACCTTTTTATTTCTACAGGTAAATCCCACTGAGACCGGAGACTCTTTTTCAAGGGAGACCTGTTCCCATTCCCACGTTACCATTCACACACACATTCATACACCGATAGCAGCAGCAGCTACCACGCAGGGTGCAAGCTAACTATCAGGAGACATTTAGGGTTCAGTGTCTCTTTGCCCAGGGACACTTGGACATGTGGCGGGGAAACGGGGGATCCAACCAGCGACCCTGTAACCCAGTGGACGACCGCCCTACACACTTCACCACAGACGCCCCAGATAGATAGATAGATAGATAGATAGATAGATAGATAGATAGATAGATAGATAGATAGATAGATAGATAGATAGATAGATAGATACCCTGTAACCCAGTGGACGACCGCCCTACACACCTCACCACAGCCTCCCGGTATTGTATGGGTCTCAAATTGATGGAAAAGTTCAGTTTTCTCTTGTTAATTGAAGGTAAGGGGTTAGAGGGTCTAGAGAACAATGTTGGTTCAAGTGTTAAGAAACCAGACCAACTTGTTTGTTGTACCAATCATCTTCCAAAATGGTAGACAGACAGACAGACAGTCAGACAGACAGACAGACAGACAGACAGACACACACACACACACAGACAGACAGACACACATCCACACAGACAGACAGACAGACAGACAGACAGACACACAAACACACAGACAGACACACCCACACAGACAGACAGACAGACAGACAGACAGACAGACAGACAGACACACCGTCTTCAGTGTTGTCTTGACGGCCAGTGGGGGGCGGGTCCAGCGGTAGCCTGAAGCCTCTCTGGCAGCGTTCAGAGCCAGCCTCAGTCTGTTAGGAGACAGGACGTCCTGTAAGGTCTCCACCCCTCCATCCAGGGCTTTGGCTGCTAGCAGGAACCTGGAACACACCAAACCAGGGTTATATCTATCTATCTATCTATCTATCTATCTATCTATCTATCTATCTATCTATCTATCTATCTATCTATCTATCTATCTATCTATCTATCTATCTATCTATCTATCTATCTATCTATCTATCTATCTATCTATCTATCTATCTATCTATCTATCTATCTAAATTGAGAAACCTCAGGGAGAGTTGACAGAGGAAGGGATTCCTCTGTGTGTGTGTGTGTGTGTGTGTGTGAATACCTCCCCAGCTCTCTCAGTTTCTGGCTGACGTAGTCATATCTCCTCTGCCCTCCGTCCTCACTGCCCATCAACTTGTTCCCATATTTACAGATCAGCCAGTCGGACTTCACCTGGCAGAGAGAGAGAGAGAGGTGAGACAGACAGGTAGAGAGAGACAGACAGGCAGGCAGGCAGGCAGACAGGCAGAGAGGATATGTGTTGGACAGACAGACAGAGAGGAAGGGAGACAGGCAGAGACAGAGAGGAGATGTGTTAGAGAGAGAGACAGGGAGAGAGACAGACAGGCAGATCAGCCAGTCAGACTTTACCTGGCAGAGACAGAGACACAGAGAGGGTATGTTAGACAGACAGGTAGAGAGAGAGACAGGCAGGCAGACAGGGAGAGAGACAGATAGACAGACAGACGGACAGATCAGCCAGTCTGACTTCACCTGGCAGAGACAGAGAGAGAGAGGTGAGACAGACAGAGAGGGAGAGGAGATATGTTAGACAGACAGACAGACAGACAGACAGACAGACAGACCTGGTGTGAGACCTGGTCCTGGTTCATGCGGTGCAGTACGTCGCTGCAGGACTCAGAGGCTCCAGAGGAGATGGGCAGCAGACGGGAGGCCGCAGCCTGGACCCGGGTCCTCTTCCTGGGGCGCGAGGGAGCTGCTAACCCGGGGTCTGCTGCTAACCCACTGGGGTCAGGGGGGTCTGAGGGGTCCGGGCGCTTGGTCCCTGAAGGGTCTAATGGAGGGGAACAGGTGTGTGATCTAGTTCTTTAACCTTTATTTCTACAGGTAAATCCCATTAAAGCGGCTACAAGTAATATTTAAATATCTTTTAAACAGCCTCATGTTTCCTCTCATAATCATAAATGACCTTTAACAGCAAACGAGACCATCAGTGCAAAGAAAGACGTTTTTATATAGTTTTTATTACTGCTTTTGGTCTGGTCGCACACCCAGTCCGATTTTCGGTTCGCTCGTGCAGGCTCTATGGTCACATATTGGTCACAGATTTCAGTGTGGCGCAGCAACGTGAATTGAGAAGCCTATCCCTCCAGGTGAGGGAAGGGGAGCGGGAGCCTGGTTTGAGACAGTTGTTTGTCGTCATAATGACTGATAACGGGGCTGAACCATCAAAGAAAAAAAAGAAAATGCAATGAAGAAAAGCTAAAAGGGAGAGTGGTAGGCGGGCGGGACGAGGGCGTTGCCAAGCAACGTATACACACGTTGTTCACGGGAGTGAACTAGACTGCAGTGTTTACTCCTAAATGAATGAGCGGTAGCCTACTAAAACAAAGTTTACTTTGCCTCACCAGCATCATCAGAAGACCATTATTCATCTGAAAAAGTCATTATTTACAACAACACAAACACATTACCTCATCGTGATCCATACTAACCGCCGTCTCTCGTTCATTCGCTTTCTGTGAGGAGTCGGACACGGTTGGACACGTAATCTTTCAGCTCCGTGAGAGAGAGTAGTTAGGTGACACTGCTGTATCAACTCATTGCAATCAGGTGTGTGTTGCACTGACTGGCATTAGTTGATGCAGTGTCAAAACCACTCTCACGGAGCCGAAAAGAGTCCTCCCACTTTCAACACACGGACATGCACTATATTGCTTCCTGATCATTTGAATCTCGCACGCCCGGCACGAGCTAGAAAACAGCTTTACGACAGCTGGCGTCGTAAAAATACTACCGCTTTTGTCCAAAGGGGCCGCCAACGTGCCATGTTACTCATAGTGGCTTTAAGTTAGGAGACTCTTTTTCAAGGCAGACATTTAGGGTTCAGTGTCTCTTTGCCCAGGGACATGTGGCGGGGAGACGGGGGATCCAACCAGCGACCCTGTAACCCAGTGGACGACCGCCCTACACACTTCACTTCACCACAGCCGCTCGCTATGTTAATTACACATTAGATAAGACAGAATAGCTCAAGACCCATACAGTAAACACACACACACACGGGATGATCTCTCCTTGTGTTTTAACCTTACCTGGGGAGTCCGTGGCCTCGGCAGTGAGGGAGGAGTCAGCTGTGACATCAGAGGGGGTGTGGCCTAATGTGGTGACATCAGAGGAGGCGGAGTCAGGGCAGAGGTCAGGGGTCATCCTCTTCCTGCAAGGCAAAGCAAGGCTAGTTCATCTCTACAGCACAACTCAGACACAAGGCCATTCAGAGTGCTTTACAGGGGCATGAAAGACAGACAGACAGACAGGAAGACAGACAGACAGACACAGACAGACAGAAGGACGGACGGACGGACGGAAGGGCGGGCGGGCGGGCGGGCGGGCGGACGGACGGACAGACAGACAGACAGACAGGCAGACAGACAGGCAGGCAGACAGACAGACAGACAGACAGGCAGACAGACAGACAGACAGACAGACAGACAGACAAGCAGACAGACAGACCTGCAGCTGGCCTGGTGCTTCCAGAGATCAGCCCGGAGGAAGAAGCCCAGGCAGAGGGGACAGGGGAGGTAGTTCATGGGGTCAACATCCTCCGAGGGCTGACGCCACGGGACAATCTCCCCACTGCCTCTCCTAATGACCTGGAGAGACAGAGATATACACATTATTAACCCTACACGCCACGATACACAACGCATTAAAGTCCTTCTTCATCGGTGGGAATATGAAGGTGTATTGAACTCTGAGATCCTATGTAGTATAAATGTGCAAACATTTTAGAAATCCGTTCATCCTAGCCTGAGAAAAGGCAGAAAGAGTGTTTTATGGTCTCACTGTCTAACCCTACATTTGACTAATGTGACATCACACATGGTAAAATGTAGGGTTAGGATTAACAGGACAGCTGGGCCAAGGGAAGACTGAGGGAAGACTGAGGGAAGAAAAACCTCATTCATTATATTATAATAGTTATTTTATAATGATAGAACGCCGGTTCTGTTTGGGTGAAGTGTTCCTTTAATACACACACACAGAGACACAGACAGAGACACAGACAGAGACACAGACAGAGACACAGACAGAGACACACACAGAGACACAGACAGAGACACAGACAGAGACACACACACAGACACAGACAGAGACACAGACAGAGACACAGACAGAGACACAGACAGAGACACACACAGAGGCACACACAGAGACACAGACAGAGACACAGACAGAGACACAGACAGAGACACAGACAGACCCTACCTCTATGTTGTGCATGTAGTTTCCTTTACACCGCAGGGCTTCCAGTAGGACATGTCTCTGTTTGGAGCCGGTGGGCAAAGCGCTCGCCGCCTGAACCTCTGTCTGCTCACTGTGTTTACGCAACAGGTGACGAGCTATCTTCACCTGCAGACAGACAGACAGGTTAGACAGACAGACAGGCAGGGAGGGAGGGAGACAGACAGACAAGTTAGACAGAGAGACGGGCAGGAAGGGAGACAGACAGACAGGGAGAAAGACAGACAGGTGATGAGCTATCTTCACCTGCAGACAGACAGACAGGTTACAGACAGACAGGCAGGTTAGACAGAGAGACAGGCAGGTTAGACAGAGAGAGAGACAGGTTAGACAGATAGACAGACAGACAGACAGGGAGAAAGACAGACAGGTGACGAGCTATCTTCACCTGCAGAGAGACAGACAGGTTAGACAGAGAGACAGGCAGGAAGGGAGACGACAGACAGGCAGGTTAGACAGAGAGACAGGCAGGGAGGGAAACAGGCAAGGAGACAGACAGACAGGCAGGGACGGCGGGAGGGAGGGAGGGAGGGAGGCAGGCAGGCAGACAGACACACAGACACACAAACACAGACAGGCAGACAGACAGACAGACAGACAGACAGACAGACAGACAGACAGACAGAGGAACAGACAGACAGACAGACAGACAGAGGAACAGACAGACAGACAGACAGACAGACAGACAGACAGACAGACAGACAGGCAGGCAGACAGACAGACAGACAGACAGACAGACAGACAGGCAGGCAGACAGACAGACAGACAGAGGAACAGACAGACAGACAGACAGACAGACAGGCAGACAGGCAGGCAGACAGACAGACAGGCAGACAGACAGACAGGCAGACAGACAGACAGACAGGCAGACAGACAGACAGACAGACAGACAGGCAGACAGACAGACAGACAGACAGACAGACAGACAGACAGAGAGACAGAGGAACAGACAGACAGACAGACAGACAGACAGGCAGGCAGACAGGCAGACAGACAGACAGACAGACAGACAGACAGACGGACGGACGGACGGACGGACAGACAGACAGACAGACAGACAGACAGACAGGCAGACAGGCAGGCAGACAGAGGAACAGACAGACAGACAGACAGACAGACAGACAGACAGACAGACAGACAGACAGACAGACAGGCAGACAGAGGAACAGACAGACAGACAGACAGACAGACAGACAGACAGACAGACAGACAGACAGGCAGACAGGCAGGCAGACAGAGGAACAGACAGACAGACAGACAGACAGACAGACAGACAGACAGACAGACAGACAGAGGAACAGACAGACAGACAGACAGACAGACAGACAGACAGACAGACAGACAGACAGACCTGTGGCCGCCTGCAGAACACACAGTAATGCTTCTTGTCCCAGCGGCGTTTCCCTCCATCGCTGTAGGTCCGCTTCACTGTGATGACGCCCGCCGTCAGCTCCTGGACAGCCAATCAGAAGAGAGCATTTCAATACTAGACAGACAGACATTTATTCTTATTTTAGGGGCATTTTATCTTTATTAGACAGTGTGTAGAGACAGAGATGAAATGTGTCAGAGAGGGGAATGACATGCAGAGAACGACCCGGGCTGGATTCTAACCCGGGTCTGCTGTGAAGAGGACAGACAGACAGACAGACAGACAGACAGACAGACAGACAGACAGACAGACAGACAGCCAGACAGACAGACAGACAGACAGCCAGACAGACTGAGACTCTATTAGAGGGGGGGGGGGGGTCGCCCCCTGAACAACATTTTCTAATATTGTCTGTAATGTGCTCGATGCCAAACACCTCGTCATGTACTGTGTCACGCTGCACATGTGTCTGAGCCCAGGAGAAGAAGAGTGGAATAGACAGAGAGACAGACAGACAGACAGACAGAATAGTGGAACAGACAGACAGAATAGTGGAATAGGCAGACAGACAGACAGACAGACAGGCAGACAGACAGACAGACAGACAGACAGACAGACAGAATAGTGGAATAGGCAGACAGACAGACAGGCAGACAGAGAGACGGACAGAGAGACGTGGAGCAAAATAAACGAACAAAACAAAACAAAGTAAAGATAATAAATGTTAAACTAGTCTTTCCTCTTGGCTCCTCCCCTTGGCGCCCTGGCCCCTCCCCTTGGCGGCTTGGCCCCGCCTCTTCCCCCTCTGGCCGCGCCGGGCCGTAGCCATGGAGACGGTGCCTGCGCGGCGGCGCGGGCGGCGGCTAGGCTTAGCTAGCTTCGTTAGCTCCTCGTTAGCTTCAGCGGCCGGATGAGTCTGCAGCTCCGCCTTGTTCGCCATGGCAACAGCGTCTCCACGGTGACCTGTTACAGGTAATGGTAAATGTTAAATGGACTCAGACTTATAAAGCTCTGTTCCCTGGTTTTTCACAGACCCAAAGCGCTTTACATTGTTTTGTACACATTCACCTATTCACACACACATTCACCCATTCACACACATTCATACACACATTCATACACCGATAGCAGCAGCAGCTACCACACAGGGTGCAAGCTAACTATCAGGAGACATTTAGGGTTCAGTGTCTCTTTGCCCAGGGACACTTGGACATGTGGCGGGGAGACGGGGGATCCAACCACCGACCCTGTAACCCAGTGGACGACCGCCCTACACACTTCACCACAGACGCCCCAGATAGATAGATAGATAGATAGATAGATAGATAGATAGATAGATAGATAGATAGATAGATAGATAGATAGATAGATAGATAGATAGATAGATAGATAGATAACCTGTAACCCAGTGGACGACCGCCCTACACACTTCACCACAGATGCCCCAGATAGATAGATAGATAGATAGATAGATAGATAGATAGATAGATAGATAGATAGATAGATAGATAGATAGATAGATAGATAGATAGATAGATAGATAGATACCCTGTAAGCCAGTGGACGCCCCAGGTAGATGAATGAGAGTGAGAACACTGCCAAAAATCACGTGACTCGTAAGCTTGTGGTCAAATCTCTGCAGAGTCAGGGCTGAAAACAATACTCTGCCCTAAACCTAACCCTAACCCTTAACCCCTAACCCTCTTCCCTAGGGTTAGGGGTTAAGGGCTTAGGGTTAGGGTTAAGGGTTAGGGTTAGGGTAGAGGGTAAGGGTTAAGGGCTTAGGGTTAGGGTTAGGGTTAAGGGTTAGGGTTAAGGGTTAGGGTTAGGGTTAAGGGTTAGGGTTAAGGGTTTAGGGTTAGGGGTTAGGGTTAAGGGTTAACCCCAAACCTCTGCAATAGTGTGGACATAAGTCTCTTATAACAGGTCCATGGTGTGTACACACTACATGGTTTTCAACATAACTATGCGGCCTTTCAAAACGTTTTTCCTCAACATCTGGACCTGTTTTCAGAAAACACACACACACACACACACACACACACACACACACACACACACACACACACACACACACACACACACACACAGGATTTAAAAGGGAAATGATGTGCATAATAATAATAGAAAAACAATAGTCTCCTTGCAGACTGGCTGCTCGGCCCCTGATAGAGACAGTTAACTTCTAATGTGATCAAGCCCTCTAACCTTTAACCCTTCTATCTATCTATCTATCTATCTGTCTGTCTGTCTGTCTGTCTGTCTGTCTGTCTGTCTATCTGTCTGTCTGTCTGTCTATCAAACCCTCTTTCTCTATGGATTCAAATCATATTTCATAATAATAATAGCACATAAGTTAAATACCGATATATATATATTTGGTTTCTGAAATACATTATTCACACTATACTGCGGGATAATGCTGCTGTAATAAACACACACAGCTGGTCTCTGGCTGGGGTTAAATATGCCACTACTGCACCGTTTATATGATCCACACACACACACACACACACACACACACACACACACACACACACACACACACACACACACACACACACACACACACACACACACACACACACACACACACACACACACACACACCATTACTAACTGGTTAGATTAGCGTTATAACAACATAATAAAGTCAGAAGCAAAGCGTGTCCGATAATAGACACATGTTTACCTTGAGGCTACAGGCTGAAGCTAGCGGCCGCTGCAGGGAAACAGACGCAAACAGATGCTATTAGCCGCTATTAGCTGCTAGCTCACTGTGCTAATGGACTGGACGGAACCAGACCGGGTCAGGGCTAGCGGGGCTAACCCAGAGACACGAACCCAAAGCGGGTCAGGGCTAACGAGGCGAGCCGCTGTCTGCACCAGAAGAACCACAGATTCTGCTGCTTCTTCTTCGTGTGTTTGCGTTACTGGCGAGTCCATGGTGGCACCGAGCGTCAAAGGTGCATTACCGCCACCTAGCGTTAAAGAGACATTACCGCCACCTACTGTATTGGAGTGTGAAATAGAGTAAAATGAAAAAAAAATAAAAAAATAAAAATAAAAATAATAATAATAATAATAATGATAATAATAATAATAATGATAATAATAATTTGTTTAAATTCCATTAATTCAATCTCTCTTAAACATTTCATTTCCCGTTTTGTAAAACCTCTGTCCTACATATAGCTCTGCCATCCCATCTCTAACCCTGTGAGCCAGAGCAAGACCCCAGACCCTGAGCAAGGAAGGAAAATAAAAAAATAGATATAATAATGAATGAATACTTTATTCCTCAAAGTTCCATATAAAAGACAATACACAAGTCAACACAGATTAAAATACATAAGCATCCATTCCAATGTTCCCAGAGGAGAACCCTGTATCAGAGGAGAACCTTGTATCAGAGGAGAACCCTGTATCAGAAGAGAACCCTGTATCAGAGGAGAACCCTGTATCAGAGGAGAACCCTGTATCAGAGGAGAACCTTGTATCAGAGGAGAACCCTGTATCAGAGGAGAACCTTGTATCAGAGGAGAACCTTGTATCAGAGGAGAACCCTGTATCAGAGGAGAACCTTGTATCAGAGGAGAACCTTGTATCAGAGGAGAACCCTGTATCAGAGGAGAACCTTGTTTCACTCTGTTTAGTGTCAGTGACTGAGGGCTGCAGTTATTAGTTTGTTTTCTGACTCTAGAAGTCGACACATTTATACATTAAATTCCTCAACACAGCGTGAAAGGTGGAGACATTACTAGTCACAAACAAGGTCCATCTAGTCCATCTGGGAAGCTTGAGGAGGATCCTGGCAAAATCATTTGTACAAATATAACAAGATCAGATAGACTCAAATATAACAAGATCAGATAGACTTATTTGTCCTTTTGCAGGGAAATGTTTATTGCAACACAATGTCCCAACGATTCTACAATTAAATCTCTTCTGAACCAACATGTCAGGCTGACTGTGAGTGACAGGCCGGATCTCTGCCTCACTTTCACCATCTCACTGTCACAACCTTCCTCTTTACACATCTGGTGACACACACACACACACACACACACACACACACACACACACACACACACACACACACACAGACACACAGACACACACACACACACACACACACACACACACACACACACACACACACACACACACACACACACACACACACACACACTTTCGTCTTTACAAATCTGGTGACACACACGTTACTCAAAGTCCTTCATCCTCCTGCTGCGAGCTGCTGATCAGTCTGAACACACGCCCTCCTTCATATCGATTCTTCACTGATTAATACAACGTTCTTATTGTAAGTTAACCTCATGTCCTCTGGTGTGGTCACTGTCTGTGTGATATGGATCTATCGCTGGCTGAGTTCCAATTCACATACTATTTATTTTCACTATACTACATACTAAAGAACAGGAGATTATTAGGGCCATGGGACGGAAAACATCTAATGGGGATTTTTCTCAATATGTCCAGAAATGTCGAGAATAAAGATGAATACTGAACAATGCAATTGGGTTTTTTGGCATGCTGGTTTTCACATGCATCTATTGGGACATCCTAAATCTCTTTCTACCATACTTAATAGTATGGAAGTATGAGGATTGGAACGCAGGGATGATCTGCCAGTTGACCCTAACCCTGTCCTGTCTGTCTGATATAGGTCTAGCCCCTAACCCTGTCCTGTCTGTCTGATATAGGTCTATAGCCCCTAACCCTGTCCTGTCTGTCTGATATAGGTCTAGCCCCTAATCCTGTCCGGCTTGTTGGGGATCAATAAAGTCTGAATCTGAATCTGAATCTGAATCTGAATCTGAATCTGAATCTATATTGTGACTCTGAGATGAATTGACATTTATTCTGTTTCTGTGTCTTAGCTTCTGTAAACCAATTCAAACTCATTACTGACTCATAAACATGACGTCAGAGTGATGAGGTCATGCTGACGTCCCTAGGTCACATGTCAATCGTTCGGATCTGATCATTGACAGGATAATAACCATGGACCTATTATTAAAGCTCATAACTCTTATTTTAGTTGACCAACTCATGAACGCGCCTGGCTGTAGGCTCGTCCCCGACCGGTCCCGTCCTGTGATTGGAGGAGAGGATTCCACCCATGGGGAGGGTCTAGTGCGCATGCGCAGTAGCAGCGAGGGGGCGATGGGGGGGGGGTCGTGTTGTGTTTGTAAAAGTTCAGTGGAGTTTAGAGTTGGAGTCAGAGAGGAGAAGCATAGCACGCGGGAATGTTATTAAATATTAGATACAATGTTTATAAAGTTATGATTTAATTAAAGAATACATTAATGGCTACGGTGGGCTGCATGGCGTAGCGATAGTCCACACAGGCAGAGAGACACACAGACAGACAGACAGACACAGAGACAGACACACACAGAGATAGACAGACACAGA
Organism: Hyperoplus immaculatus; assembly: GCA_949357725.1. Classification (NCBI taxonomy): domain Eukaryota; kingdom Metazoa; phylum Chordata; class Actinopteri; order Uranoscopiformes; family Ammodytidae; genus Hyperoplus; species Hyperoplus immaculatus. The sequence continues at coordinate 11,917 of CASHTC010000560.1, forward strand.
GACAGCTACGGTGGGCTGCATGGCGTAGCGATAGTCCACACAGGCAGACAGACACACAGACAGACAGGCAGAGAGACAGAGAGATAGACAGACACAGAGACAGAAACAGTCTGGGCGCACCGGAGCTCCGGACAGACACCGGGAGGTCGCAGGGGTCCAGGCCGGGCCAGGGAGCGCCTCCGCCGGCATGAAGATCGAGTTCGCCCCGCTGAATGTCCCGCTGCAGAGGAGACTGCAGACCGCTGCTGCGCTGCAATGGGTGTTCTCCTTCCTGGCTCTAGGTAACACACACCTGTCTGTCTGTCTGTCTGTCTCTGTCTGTGTGTCTGTGTCTCTGTCTGTCTGTCTGTCTGTCTGACTGTCTGTCTGTCTGTCTGTCTGTGTCTCTGTCTGTCTGTCTGTCTGTCTGACTGTCTGTCTGTCTGTCTGACTGTCTGTGTGTCTGTCTGTCTGTGTCTCTGTCTGTCTGTCTGTCTGTCTGTCTGACTGTCTGTCTGTGTGTCTGTCTGTCTGTGTGTCTGTCTTTCTGTGTGTTTCTCTGAATGTCTGTCTGTCTCTCTGTCTGTCCTCCTGTCTGTGTGTCT
>CASHTC010000560.1:20000-25000 GCA_949357725.1 Hyperoplus immaculatus
ATCCACCCCCTACACCCTAACCCTATCCACTATCCCTCCGTTTGCGCATTCGCGAGGAGGGCCCGCCATATTGAGTGTCATCCCAAACCACAGAGCCTCCAGTGTGAGTGGGTTATAAAGCCCTCGATCAGCGAGTCTGCATCGACGTTGGCTCAGCCCTACGTTTGACACAGGTGTCCGCCAATCAATTATGTCCGGAATGGAAGAGCCAACTTACACATGAGAGTTCCATGGAGTTTGTTTCCCGAATTATAAATGAAACGTTCTCTTACCTCAAACAGACATTTGATTGATTATTTGTATGCATAGCCCTAAATGACGGAACCGGAGGGTAGCCTACAATATCGGAACAAACATGTTGTTTTACACTTGTTGATTTGATTATGCCTCTTGTCTACCGTTAGTGTATTTTCAAGGCGTGGATAAAAGATAAAACGAAGCAGATGAAGAAAATGCCCACAAGTTAATAAGGGACAGTGATTATTATTTCCTTAAATTGTTAGTAAGATTTGTGTTTCTGTTACAGCCGATGAGGGGTAGTAATAGCGGCGGTGACGTCAGTTAGCTGGAGCGCATGACTTTTCTTATTTATGACCACCCTTGCAGTGCATTATAATTTATGCACGCTAATTAACTGACGCGATTCGCCGGTCGTAATGGCAGATTAACGTATCATGACAAGTGGATTACATGTTTTAGCACACTACTGTTCTTTTCCCTGGTTGTGTATGCTGCTGTGCATGTAAACTAAAAGGATAATTAAACAGCGGATCAAACACCCACCCGTTTTCTCCACTACAGACTGAGCTGGTAGAATGTAGAATATGCAGTTAGAAAATGTTTGAAAAAATAAACTATGCAGCCAAAGAAGCATGAGAGTGAGTTGGTTTTTATTCAATACTACATTTTACTCTCACATGCGTATATTATTATGAATGTAAAGAGTGTTTCAGGTCAATGCTTTGTATAAGATTATCATCATATCCTTTCTGAAATGTTCTGTGTGCAGGTTAAGCATACAATAACTTGGACTTGAAGGTGAAGTGATAGCAAAACAGGCCTAAAAAATACAAGGTTCTTATCGTTACTGAATTTATATATTAGTGTTTAAAATATAAATGCGCTGGAATTTTATTTAATGGTGAGAAATAAAGACTGAACAAACTTCCTGTTTCCGTCTGGAGGGTTTGCCAAAGCCGCGCCGTTGTTATACCCTCCCCTTAATGATCGAGTGGCACTTCACAGCCGCGAGGGAGACTCCACAGCAAGTCACACTCGCCCACGGAGTGGGAGTGTCTAGGGAGTCTTTTGGGAAAGGGCCTCACTCACTCACTCTCACACACACACACACACACACACACACACACACACACACACACACACACACACACACACACACACACACACACACACACACACACACACACACACGCCCTCTCTAACCCTGTGCCCTATGTGTTTCAGTGGGAGGTCCCATCTCAGTGTCTCAGACCCCTAGCCTCTCTAGTGGAGACATAGAGACACTGCACCTCTCTCTCTCTCTCTCTCTCACCCTCTCTAACCCCCTGCTCTGTGTGTTTCAGTGGGACGGCCCATCCCCGTGCAGCAGACCCCCCCCCCCCTCTAACCCCCTGCTCTGTGTGTTTCAGTGGGACGGCCCATCCCCGTGCAGCAGACCCCCTCTCCCTCTACTGGAGACATAGAGACCCTGCACCAGCTTTACCTCCACAGCCTGAAGCAGCTGTTTGAAGAGAACAAGACACAACACGGACTGGACGAGGGACAGCACCTCACATTCATATGACACACACACACAGACAGACAGACAGACAGACTGACACAGAGACACACACACTGACACAGAGACACACACACTGACACACACACACACACACACACTGACAGATCTATGAATAAAGAACTGGAGACCGATTGCCACTTCTCAACACAAGGTCCTTTTACTTCCAATGCTGTATGAATAAAGTCTATTATTACCATGTAAGTTATTTGAATAAACTGAATAAACACACACACTGACATTACAGACACACACACACACACACACACACACACACACACACACACACACACACACACACACACACACACACACACACACTTACAGACATTACTCTTACTGTTCTCCTTTGATAAACAGTTTGACACACTTCAGCTCTGTCTCTATAAACTGTCAATAAAACATGGAAAATGTAAAACATCTGCTTTTTATAAAGACCAAATAACTTCATTTTTGTCTCATCAGTCCAAAGCATTTTCTTCCAATATGAATCTGGCTTGTCTAAATGAGCTTTTGCAAACTCCATGCAACTGTATCTGTGGCGTGGGCGCAGAAAGGGCTTCCTTCTCATCACCTGGCCATACAGATGTTTTGGTGCAAATTGCGCTGAATTGTAGAACCATGTACAGATACACCATCTGCAGCCAGATGTTCTTGCAGGTCTTTGGAGGTGATCTGTGGGTTGTGTGCAACCATTCTCACAATCCACCGCATATGCCGCTCTTGTACTTTTCTTGGTCTGCTAGACCTGGGTTTAACTGCCACTGTGTCCTTCCATTCCCTGACAACGTTCCTTACAGTAGAAATTGACAATTGAAACCTTTGGGAAAGCTTCTTGTAGCCTTCCCCTAAACCATGATCTTTTGGGAGCTGTTTTGATGATCCCATTCTGTCTCACTTCAGCAGAGAGTCAAAGAGAAGTGCAACTTGCATTTAGGCACCTAAAATACATTTTCTCATGATTAAACAGACATTTCTATGAGGTTCAAGGCTTAACAACATAATCCAACCAACTTTGTGTTTAAAGTCATCAGTTTTACATGCTGTTACAGGCATTAAAATCAACAAGACCACAAGGGTTCCCACATTTTTGCACAGCCAGTTTTTCACATTTTATTTTATTTCATACAACCAAATACTGCTTTTCAAAAAATCTTTGTTTGGAAAACATCCCAGTACTTAGCTGTTCCTGGTAAATGAAAGACATACCACTTTTATATTTTTTTTGTGAAAGCAGAGTCGATTATAATGCCGGCTGAGAGGGGTTCCCAAACTTTTTCATATGATTGTACAATACATACACACCCTCCTGCCCCTCACTCTCCCCCCTCCCCCCTGCCCCCTCCCTCCTCCTCCCTGCCCCCTCCCTCACATAAACAGAAGTGAAATAAATAACTAAGACAAAATGATTAAGAAACTCTCGCGGTTTGAATGTCACTTTAACTTCTTTGTGTGAATGAGGAGGAAATTACGTCATCCCCTCCTCCCTCTCTGACGTCACGTATTAGCCGGGGACGCGCCTTGGCTCGCTCCCGCGGCTTGTTGTCTTCAGCGCGTCCACAGACTGATGGACTGAACACAGAACCAGAACCGCGTGTCACTGTGTGCCTCGTGCCTCGCGCTCACTGGCCGCTAAGTGACGTCACACACAAGACAAAAAAACAGAGAGAAAAAGAAGTTTGTTTGGGGGAAAACTTTACTTCACTTTTTCTCTCTCCCCGTCGGCCGCTCTGACTGAAGCTGCACTGCGCATGCGCCGGCCGCAGCTGTTCTGTTGGTTTTTCTCTTCCTGGTTCTGATGTTCTGATGGACCGACCGCGTCACCGGGTCCGCGGCTGACGTCACAGGAGAAGCTGCATGAAGGTGAGCGATTACTATGACGTCACAGACAGACAGCCACTCACACACACACACAGACAGAGAGAGAGACACTCACACACTATCACTCTCACAGAGAGAGAGAGAGAGAGAGAGAGAGAGACACACACACACACACACACACACATTCACTCTCTCACACACAGAGAGAGAGAGAGAGAGAGACACACACACACACACACACACATTCACTCTCTCACACACAGAGAGAGAGAGAGAGAAAGACGCACACACACACACACACACACACACACACACACACACACACACAGAGAGAGACATAGGCCTACACACACTCTCACTGTCTCACACAAAGTAACCACCACACACAGATTTCAGAAACATACATCAGACACATGCACACTCACACACAGACACACTCTGAAAAACACACACACACACACACACACTCTGAAAAACACACACACACTCTGAAAAACACACACACACACACACACACACACACACACTCTGAAAAACACACACACTCTGAAAAACACACACACACTCTGAAAAACACACACACACACACACACACACACGCCGAATCTGCAGTAAAATGTATCTTTGCAAATATGCACATTTGGCCATAAATGTATTTGGCACATCTCACTAATCATGAGTCAGTTTGCATTCCTTAAAGAACATAAATGTAGATGTTGGATGAATAGAGTGAACATCACTATCTCATTTGAACAACACGAGTATGCCTTTTTCATTTTATAAATCAATAAATGCTTTGTACAGGTCTTAAAAATGCATTTTCATCATGTTTTTAAGAAGAAAATGTCTCATAAATCAGACAGTGAACAACATATGAACAAATCCTTCTGTAATAACCTTCAGAATAGTGCTGAGAATGATTATGGAAAGTTTAGTTGATGTAAGTGCTTTAGAAGTTGAGACATTTGGTTCAGAGTGTTGAGAGAAAACTACTGTTTATAAAGGCAAGAGATCAAGAATCTGTCTGTCATAGTGTCGCCAACAGATAAGATCCTGTTGAACCAGATCTGATCACACACACACACACACGCACGCACGCACACACACACACACACACACACACACACACACACACACACACACACACACGTTCAGGCACACACACACACACACACACACACACACACACACACACCCATTCAGGCATGCACACACACAGTAACAAACACACACACACACAGGCTTCAGACAGAAGCAAACTTCAGACACACACACACACCACACAAACACACACACATACACACACACACACACACACACACACACACACACATTCAGGCACACACACACACACACACACACACACACACACACACACACA
>CASHTC010000560.1:27500-30000 GCA_949357725.1 Hyperoplus immaculatus
GCGTCACATGGCGCGTCCTCCCATCCGTCCACTCCGTCGCTCAAGAAGAAATACGTTTCCCACGATGCATTGGGCTCTAACTCGCGCTTCCGGGTTGTGCGTCTGGCGGGCGGCGGTGGGAGGGGCCTGCCGTATCGCCGCGGGAGATGGACGTGCAGCGACTTCCTGGAGAGACAGGAAGGACGGGGATTAGGAGAGTGATTGACAGCATGAGACACGCCCACTCTCTGGAATCCTTAGAGCTGATTGGACGGGAGATGGACAGAGGCGGAGTCCACTCACAGGTAGATAAACCTGATTCAAGGGCTGCGTTCCAAATCACATACTTTTTCTTTTTACTACACTACATACTAAAGTACAGAAGAGTTTTAGTCTTTTTACTACACTACATACTAAAGTACAGAGAGCTTTAGTCTTTTTACTACACTACATACTAAAGTACAGAAGAGTTTTAGTCCTTTTACTACACTACATACTAAAGTACAGAAGAGCTTTAGTCTTTTTACTACACTACATACTAGAGTACAGAAGAGTTTTAGTGCCACAGACAGGAGAGAAAAAAAATCAGATAAGGAAGATTTTTTTTCATTATGTCGAGAAATGTCAAGAATAAAGACGAATACTCCAAAATGCTATTGGAGTTAGTGGGGCATTTATGTATTTTCAGCATACTGCAATTGACCTGCATGTATTGGGACATCCTAAATCTTTTTCTGGCATACTAAATAGTATGGAAGTATGGGGATTGGAACGCAGGGAAGGGCTGTGTTGGAAAACCCTACTAACATCCTACTCATACTAAAGCCCTACTAACGTTCTACTCATAGTAACATCCTACTCATACTAAAAGCCCTACTAACGTCCTACTCATACTAAAGCCCTACTAACATCCTACTCATACTAAAGCCCTACTAACGTCCTACTCATACTAAAGCCCTACTAACGTCCTACTCATACTAAAGCCCTACTAACATCCTACTCATACTAAAAGCCTACTAACATCCTACTCATACTAAAAGCCCTACTAACGTCCTACTCATACTAAAGCCCTACTAACGTTCTACTCATACTAAAAGCACTACTAACATCCTACTCATACTAAAAGCCCTACTAACGTCTTATTCATACTAAAAGCCCTTCTTATGTTCTACTCATACTAAAGCCCTACTGACGTCCTGCTCATACTAAAAACACTACTAATGTCCTACTCATACTAAAAGCCCTTCTAACGTCCTACTCATACTAACGTCCTACTCATCTACTCTTCTCCCAGGAGCCAATAGGAGGGCTCCATCGCAGCGCTCTCCTGGGGCCAATAGCATCGCACGGTTTAGACCCCGCCCCCCCACCGTCGCCACGGCCACGAGTCATCCCTCCTCCTCTGCGATTGGACAGGGACGCTGAGGGGCGGGTACGAACACACACACTGAGACACACTGATCTATCATGTCTATGTCTATCTGTCTGTCTGTCTGTCTGTCTGTCTGTCTGTCTATCTATCTATCTCTCTGAGACACACTGATCTATCATGTCTATTAGTGATTTATATCATCTGTGTGTGTGTGTGTGTGTGTGTGTGTGTGTGTGTCTGTCTGTCTGTCTGTCTGTCTGTCTGTGTGTGTGTGTGTGTGTCTGTGTCTGTGTGTGTGTGTCTGTGAATATGTCTGTCTGTCTGTCTGTGCGTCTGTCTATCTGTCTGTCTGTCTGTCTGTCTGTCTGTCTGTCTGTGTGTGTGTGTCTTTCTGTCTGTCTGTGTGTGTGTGTCTTTCTGTCTGTCTGTGTGTCTGTCTGTCTGTGTGTCTGTCTGTGTGTCTGTCTGTGTGTCTGTCTGTCTGTCTGTCTGTCTGTCTGTCTGTCTGTCTATGTGTCTGTCTGTCAGTCCGTCCTCAGACTGTCTCACTCTCAGCCCAGCTCTCCTCCTCTGGACCAAACCATCTTCAACCTTGAGGAGGACGACAGGTACGTTCACCCGGATCCACTGTTCCTCTGTGTGTGTGTGTGTGTGTGTGTGTGTGTGTGTGTGTGGAGGGCTATTTTGTTGTTGTACAGGTAAGGATCATAGTCTTAAAGCTGAAAACAACCCAGTGTTAATACACAGCCTAGGCTCTGTAAACTGGTAGCAGACGGTGAGGAGATATTCACTGATTATTGACAAACCAGAATCACTGACTCCACCTTTAAAGTCCTACTTCACCAGTGGGAATATGAAGGTGTATTGAACTCTGAGATCCTATGAAGTATAAATGTGCAAAACATTTTAGAAATCGGTTCATCCTAGCCTGGGAAAAGGCAGAAAGAGTGTTTTATGGTCTCACTGTCCATCCCTACAGTTTCCTAGTGTGACATCACACATGGTAAAATGTAGGGTTAGGATTAACAGGACAGCTGGGCCAAGGGAAGACTGAGGGAAGAAAAACCTCATTCATTATATTATAATAGTGATTTTATAATGATAGAACGCTGGTTCCGTATGGGTGAAGTATTCCTTTAACAACCCAGT
>CASHTC010000560.1:37500-40000 GCA_949357725.1 Hyperoplus immaculatus
GGAGACACCTGGAGAGGCGTGATTGGGAGGAACGGCCTCCCCGATCTGAACCCGAGCGGTCGTTTGTTGTTAGACTTCTGTGCTGGTCATGGTTTGTCTATAACGAACACCATGTTCGAACATAAGGATGCTCATAAGTGTACATGGTACCAGAGCACCCTAGGCCGAAGGTCGATGATCGATTTCGTGATCGTATCATCTGATCTGAGGCCGCATGTTTTGGACACTCGGGTGAAGAGAGGGGCAGAGCTGTCAACTGATCACCATCTGGTTGTGAGTTGGGTCAAAGGGTGGGGGAAGACTCTGGACAGACCTGGTAAGCCCAAACGGGTAGTGCGGGTGAACTGGGAACGTCTGGCGGAGGCCCCTGTTCAAGAGATCTTTAATTCGCACCTCCAGCAGAGCTTTTCTAGCATCCCTGTGGAGGTTGGGGGCATTGAACCCGAGTGGTCGATGTTCAAAACTTCCATTGCTGAAGCCGCGGCAGGCAGCTGTGGTCTCAAGGTCTTAGGTGCCTCAAGGGGCGGTAACCCTCGAACGCCGTGGTGGACCTCGGTGGTCAGGGAAGCCGTCCGACTGAAGAAGGAGTGCTTCCGGGATATGTTATCACGGGGGACTCCTGAGGCAGTTGCAAGGTACCGACAGGCCCGAAGGGCTGCAGCCTCTGCCGTGACAGAGGCAAAGCAGCGGGTGTGGGAGAAGTTCGGAGAAACCATGGAGAAGGACTTTCGGTCGGCACCAAAGTGTTTCTGGAAGACCGTCCGGCACCTCAGGAGGGGGAAGCGGGGAACCATCCAAGCTGTGTACAGTAAGGATGGGACGCTGTTGACCTCAACTGAGGAGGTGGTCGGTCGGTGGAAGGAGCACTTTGAGGAACTCCTGAATCCGATTAACCCGCCCTCTATGTTGGAGGCAGAGCTGGAGGCTGATGGGGGATCATCGTCAATTTCCCTGGTGGAAGTCACTGAGGTAGTCAAACAACTCCACAGTGGCAAAGCCCCGGGGGTTGATGAGATCCGTCCAGAAATGCTGAAAGCAATGGGTGTGGAGGGGCTGTCTTGGATGACACGCCTCTTCAACATTGCGTGGAAGTCGGGTACAGTGCCGAAGGAGTGGCAGACCGGGGTGGTGGTTCCTATTTTCAAAAAGGGGGACCAGAGAGTGTGTGCCAATTACCGAGGTATCACACTTCTCAGCCTCCCCGGCAAAGTCTACTCCAAGGTGCTGGAAAGGAGGGTTCGGCCGATAGTCGAACCTCAGATTGAAGAGGAACAATGCGGATTCCGTCCTGGCCGTGGAACAACGGACCAGCTCTTCACTCTCGCAAGGATCCTAGAGGGAGCTTGGGAGTTTGCTCATCCAGTCTACATGTGTTTTGTAGATCTGGAGAAGGCTTATGACCGGGTTCCCCGGGAGATACTGTGGGGGGTGCTGCGGGAGTATGGGGTGAGGGTGTCTCTTCTCAGGGCCATCCAATCTCTGTACGCTCAAAGCGAGAGCTGTGTACGGGTTCTCGGTAGTAAGTCGGACTCGTTTCCGGTGGGGGTTGGCCTCCGCCAGGGCTGCGCTTTATCACCAATCCTGTTTGTGATATTTATGGACAGGATATCAAGGCGTAGTCGTGGTGGGGAGGGGTTGCAGTTTGGTGGTCTGAAGATCTCATCTCTGCTGTTTGCGGATGATGTGGTTCTGATGGCATCATCGGCCTGTGACCTTCAGCTCTCATTGGATCGGTTTGCAGCCGAGTGTGAAGCGGTTGGGATGAGGATCAGCACCTCTAAATCTGAGGCCATGGTGCTCAGCAGGAAACCGATGGATTGTCTGCTACAGGTAGGGAATGAGTCCTTACCCCAAGTGAAGGAGTTCAAGTACCTCGGGGTCTTGTTTTCGAGTGAGGGAACAATGGAACGTGAGATTGGCCGGAGAATCGGAGCAGCAGGGGCGGTTTTGCATACGCTTTACCGCACTGTTGTGACGAAAAGAGAGCTGAGTCGTAAGGCAAAGCTTTCGATCTACCGGTCGATCTTTGTTCCTACCCTCACCTATGGTCATGAAGGCTGGGTAATGACCGAAAGAACGAGATCGCGGGTACAAGCGGCCGAAATGGGTTTTCTCAGGAGAGTGGCTGGCGTCTCCCTTAGAGATAGGGTGAGAAGCTCAGTCATTCGTGAGGAACTCGGGGCAGAGCCGCTACTCCTTTGCGTTGAAAGGAGCCAGTTGAGGTGGTTCGGGCATCTGGTAAGGATGCCCCCAGGGCGCCTCCCTAGGGAGGTGTTCCAGGAGCGTCCAGCTGGAAGGAGGCCTCGGGGAAGACCCAGGACTAGGTGGAGAGATTATATCTCCACACTGGCCTGGGAACGCCTCGGGATCCCCCAGTCAGAGCTGGTTGATGTGGCCCGGGAAAGAGAAGTTTGGGGTTCCCTGCTCAAGCTGCTGCCCCCGCGACCCGATTTCGGATAAGCGGTTGAAGATGTATGTATGTATGTATGATTGGCTGAGT
>CASHTC010000560.1:45000-50000 GCA_949357725.1 Hyperoplus immaculatus
TAAGTGTACCAAGTTTCAAGCTTTTCTGAAAAGGTTAATAATTTGGCACATATCCCCTCTACCATAAAACAGGACTTTAGGAAGCCGAAAATTGGCATAAAGGTGTGGTTAAGAAAACCCTTAGAAAAGAACTTTCCACCACTTGGATTCCTAAAGACTTTTAGTATGTTATTACTTACATATTCATGAGTCAAAAACAGTTGAAATGGTTTCTGTTGCAATTTTCTTAAGGTCAGGTTATATAATGCCTGGACTATTAGTTAGAGTGAGCAGACCCTACATTTGCCATCACTGTGACTCAGATAGTGAATGTGTGTATCCTAGTTGAGTAGGCTATTATTGTTAGACCTATTGTTTTGTTCTTTATGTTGTTACATACAGTAGGTTGGTCTCAATATGGATTTCCTGTTTGTTAATTTCTTGCTCATTTTGTGTTCAGATGCATAAAGTTATGTAGGCCTATGTTTCAACTTGACAATGAAATTAAACTTTCTAATGTAGTTCTGCTTTCTTGCCTTCTTTTTAAGATTATTCCCATAAAGATAACATTGTGACAAACAACCCCATAGTGTGTGACAACCGACCCTTTGATGGGGTTGGTTGTCACAATGTGTTAGAGTGTCTTTGATGGTAAATTTCTTCTTCATTACAATAAGTTAGAAAAAGTGAGGGGTTCACATTTCAAGCCAACACCTTAAGCTTCAATTTAATGTAGGAATGACTATTGAAAGATGTTTAGGCGATGAGCAATTCTCACTAGAGTAAAAAGTGTGCCTACTTACCCCGGTCTCCCCTAATCTATTGGATCTACCGGTACCTGGCAACGGTTACTTGCTGTAGCCTAACGTTTAGTTATGTGGATGAGAAAGGAGGTGTGAGATGATTGGTTTACATCATACACTATTCGCTAACAGCGCTATGGCAACTCACCTGAAGCTCAGAAAACAGCCTTAAAAACATCAGTCTGCTGTAGGCGTCCAGATGCACTGGAACACAGACAGGTCGGAACTCGGAACTACAAAGTCGGAAATTTCCGAGTTCCGAGTATAGGAACACAGCATCAACCTTGTGTTGTCATGGTGCTATAGACTTAACGTTGTGTTATATGCTTGGTCAAACCAGCCGCTTCTTTATTTATTCCCCCCGTGTTGTTGTGAGCACAGAGACGGCTCGGTGCAACTGATAGAGACAGCGAACAGCGCTGGCTGCGGCATCTACGTGACATCGTAGCAGTGGGACACAGTGTAGCCAACTGATTCATTTATTGACGAGGAAAAACACCACACAATAAACAGTGCTGTGCTCACATTTTCGCCAGAACACAAGACTCTCTTCACTCTTGCCGAGGTGACTACACACGGCGGAAACGATTCTTTCGACCAATCAAATGACGGCAGTGTGTAGCTCCGCCTTTTAGGCACCCTTTCAGGCGGCTAGTACCCCTACGGAGGAGCACTGAAAATAGGAGCGGCTCAGAGCGGTTAGGTGCGCTTAAACCGTACCCTACCCAACTTTTGGCAAATGAAAAGCCAAACTACCCGGACCGAACCGCTCCGACCCGACCCGCTGTACTTTTGTTGTCATGGTTTCCAGGGATGATGTAATAACCTTGTGTTGTCATGGTGTTCCAGGGATGATGTAATAACCTTGTGTTGTCATGGTTTCCAGGGATGATGTAATAACCTTGTGTTGTCATGGTGTTCCAGGGATGATGTAATAACCTTTTGTTGTCATGGTTTCCAGGGATGATGTAATAACCTTGTGTTGTCATGGTTTCCAGGGATGATGGTGAGTCTGGAGTGTCTCAGAGAAACTCCTCTGCTCAGCATCAAACAGCAGCTGTTCACAGAGGCTAGGAAGTTCCCTCTCTACCACCTCCTGCAGGTCTGTCTGTCTGTCTGTCTGTCTGTCTGTCTGTCTTTCTGTCTATCTATCTATCTATCTATCTATCTATCTATCTATCTATCTATCTATCTATCTATCCACTATCCACTATCTAATCCCTGTCCTCTGATTGGCTAGGAGGAGTCATGTTACATCTTTGTGGGCGTGACCCAGGAAGCGGAGAGAGAGGAGTTCTACGATGAGACGCGGCGACTGTGTGACCTCAGACTGTTCCATCCCATACTGAAGGTCTGTCTGTCTGTCTGTCTGTCTGTCTGTCTGTCTGTCTCTCTGTCTGTCTGGTTTAACTAACCTCTGACTGTTCCATCCAATCCTCAAGGTCATCGAACCACTGGGCAACCGAGAGGAAAAGATACTGAACCGGGAGATAGGTACCTGTCTGTCTGTCTGTCTGTCTGTCTGTCTGTCTGTCCGTCCGTCCGTCCGTCCGTCCGTCCGTCTGTCTGTCTATCCATCCCACACACACATGACCACACACCTGTACTGGGTTAAGGTCTGAGATAGGTACGCACCACATGTAAACACAATAAATCCCATTGAGACCGGAGACTCATTTCCAAGGGAGACCTGCTCCCATTCCCACGTTACGTCTTGCGTATGTCTTTAGATCCTCAGCTCGGTTGTAGCTAACTCCAGCGTCTGGTCGTCCAGGTTCGTTAGGCCAGGGTCGCCATTTGGTGGCCGATGTTTGGGAGAGCTGGTCAGGACGTGATCTACAGTCTGTAGGGGGTCTCCACATTCACAGTGGGTGCTGTCCGCGAGGCCCCACCGCTGCATTGACTCTCCGAAGCGTCCCACACCTGTCCTCAGGCGGTTGAGGGTTGTCCACTGCCTGCGGGGTAGGTGCTCGCCGGGGACGTCTGTGGGATCCTCAATGTAGCGGTGGAGTCTGGATGGTACTGCTGCTCTCCACTGTTCCGTCCATCTGGCCTTGACCCAGGAAGCTCTGCTGGTGTCAGCTGGGCAGTTCCTGGGCATGTATGTCAAATGGGCGGCGGGATTTGAGGCGCTTGCGCTGCGGTCTCTCCGTGATGGTCTTGTGGAGGAGGTGGGATTCACTCGACAGTGCCTTCTGAGCAAGGGCCAGCATGGCTCCCTCCTGTCTGACCTCGGCTGGGGCGATTCCAGCTAGAACAGGTAGTTGGTGGGTTGGGGTGGCTCGTAGGCATCCGCAGACCGTACGTAGGGCTTCATTGAGGGAAGTGTCAAGCTTTTTAACGTGCGGACTGCGGCACCAGACTGGGGCACAGTACTCAGCAGCAGTGAAGACCAGGGCCTCGGTGGAGATGCGCAGTGTCCTTGTCGTGGCTCCCCATGTGGTACCGGCTAGTCGACGTATAAGTGCAGTACGGCCGGTGGTCTTTGCCTTGGCACTGTCCAGGTGTTGCTTGAATGACAGTGTTCTGTCTTTTACGTTAAGATGTTAAGATGGAACATTGTGGACACAGTCTTGTCCACACTGAGTTTGAGGCGCCAGTTCTTCAGGTACGAGGACAGAGTGTTCATGTCCTCCGAGAGTTCCTCCACTGCCTGCCAGGATGGTTTGCTGAGTAGGATGGCCAGATCATCTGCATAACCGTACTTCCTAGATGTTGTTGGGGGTAGGTCATGGATTTAGATGTTAAACAGAATAGGTGCCAACACTGAAACCTGTGGGACGCCGTTCTTGAGCTTTCTCACCCTGCTGCTTTGGCCGTTGTTGGTCAGTAGCCGGAAGCTGCGGTTGCTTAGCATCTCCATTAGAAAGCTCACCATATGCCTGTCTGGGAGGGTCATCAGTAGCTTCAGGTGTAACCCGCGTAGCCAGACAGTGTCGTAGGCGGCTGTAAGGTCGAGAAAGACGGCGCCAGCCTTCTCCCCTGTCTGGAAGCTTTCCTCGATGTCTTGGCACAGGAGGGTTACCTGGTCTGTTGTAGACCTGCCGCTTCAGAAGCCAACTTGTTCTTTAGGTAGCTGGGGGTCGACCACTGGGCTGATACGATCCAGGATGAGGCGTTCCAGGAGTTTGAATGGGATGCAGAGCAGTGAGATGGGCCTATATCCTTTGGGGTCATTGCTTGGCTTGTTAGGCCATTCACACACACATTCATACACCGATAGCAGCAGCAGCTACCACGCAGGGTGCAAGCTAACTATCAGGAGACATTTAGGGTTCAGTGTCTCTTTGCCCAGGGACACTTGGACATGTGGCGGGGAGACGGGGGATTCAACCACCGACCCTGTAACCCAGTGGACGACCGCTCTACACACTTCACCACAGACGCAAACTGGTCCAAACTGGGCTCAAGTTAACGCTTTTGGAGGTTAAGTTAAACTAGCTACGAGGAACCTTTTAAAATATCTCTGAAACAGTCTAATTTCTCCTCTGATGATCATAAATTACATGTAACAGCAAACGAGACCATCAGTGCAAAGGATGCTTTTTATATGTAGTTTTTCCTAACGAGTGAGAAATACTTTTACATACCAGTTTCTGTGATTTTGACAACAAGCATTCTCCAGAATCGTTGACCCTTCCTTTAACTAAATCGTTCCCACATGTTGTGTGTCTCAGGCTTTGCGATCAGGATATTGGTATCTGTCTGCCTGCCTTTCTGTCTGCGTGTGACTAAACTCTACACTCTGTCTGTCTGTCTGTCTGTCTGTCTGTCTGTCTGTCTGTCTGTCTGCCTGCCTTAACTAAACTCTACCCTGTGTGTGTGTGTTGCCCCCCCCAGGCTTTGCGATCGGGATGCCGGTCTGTGAGTTTGAGATGCTGAAGGACCCAGAGGTCGTGGACTTCAGACGGTCGATACTGAGCGTGTGCAGAGAAGCGATGGAGGAGAGGGAGGGAGGGGGGGCCCACAGCCAGGCTCTTTACGTGTACCCCCCCAACCTGGAGTCCAGCCCTATTCTACCACAGCACATATACAGCAAGCTGGACAAAGGTACTGTCTGTCTGTCTGTCTGTCTGTCTGTCTGACTGTCTGTGTGTCTGTCTGTGTGTCTGTCTGTCTGTCTGTCTGTCTGTCTGTCTGACTGTCTGTCTGTCTGTCTGTCTGTCTGTCTGTCTGTCTGTCTGTCTGTCTGTCTGTCTCTACGTATACCCCCCCAAC
>CASHTC010000560.1:55000-57500 GCA_949357725.1 Hyperoplus immaculatus
CCCTTGACAGCGGTCTTCTAGCTGGAAATAACAGACCTGTAGAATGCTGTGATTTACATAGGATTCTCAAAGTGCCATGTAATAAGGAAGGGTTAATACACAGCCCAGGCTCTGTAAACAGCGTTAATACACAGCCCAGGCTCTGTAAACAGGGTTAATACACAGCCTAGGCTCTGTAAACAGGGTTAATACACAGCCCAGGCTCTGTAAACAGGGTTAATACACAGCCTAGGCTCTGTAAACAGGGTTAATACACAGCCCAGGCTCTGTGAACCGGTTAGGGTTAGACTGACAGTTGTACTGGAGACAGTAGCTCTGATGACTTGTGTTCTGTCACCAAAAAAAGTGACAAAAACATTTCCAAAAAGGTGACAAAATATAACGCCCGAAATGTAGGGGAGAGTGGCCTAAGTTGTGCCGGTGGGGAAGTTGTGCCACCCCTTGTTTCCAGAAAAGCATAGAAGAGATTGGAAATGTGAGCACATATTTGAGAAGAGCCATCCATTTGACTCATCCTGTAAAGAAGGGAGAAACATGGAATAAGATATAAGCACATTTAAGCTCAAAAAACAGTTTTTTGCCTTTCAAAGTAAAATTTCCATGATCAAGGTTTTTTGAGTATAGTGTCTGAACAATTATAGACACGTTTGAAAACATTTGACACGTTTTAGTGCTTTAGTATGCTACACTTTGTATCTATACAGTTAGCACGATGTCAGCCCTAAACTGCTGCATCATGCTTATTATCCAAAATTCTGAGGTTGGGGTGATTTGTGCCAGAGGGCCTGGGTGAGTTATAAGTAAGTAAGTAAGTAAAATGTATTTATAAAAGCACATTTATAACAGTTTGCACTGTCCAAAGTGCTGTACATAGTGCATTCAGTAGGTAAACAATGAAGGCAAAATAAAAGACGTAAAGCCCATTCATCCACATAAACACAGATAGTAGTGCAGAGGTAAGATAGTTAATGGGGAGGAAACACCAGGGTGTACACATGGGTTTTGAGCCTTGATTTAAAGGCAGAAATGGAGAGGGGATCGCATATGCCAGGTGGCAGTTGGTTCTACAAGGGCGGAGCAGCTAGTGCAAAGTACATTTCTGAGAGTTGTGCCAGTGGCATGGCTGTATACGCTGGTCACCAAAAGAAAGTGATTGTCTACAGTAGCTCAGAAGAGACTGACATCTCCATTCCACTAAACGACACCACTGATGCAATTTCAGATGGCCAGAAAGATGATGATGGTGACTTTGTCATTGTGAGCTTTGCAGGTAAAACCATTAGATCTGCTAGGCCTTGTTTAAGAAAATTGTCCTTCAATCTTTGTAAAATATTTACTTTATTTACTTTAAATAAACCTTAAATAAGTAATTGTCTTATGGATTTGTCTTGCATAACAATTTATCAGATATATATCAATGGCACAATTTACCCCATGGTATTCTCTCTTGTGGCACAACTTACACCACACCGGGGGCAAGTTGTGCCACAAGACAACTTTTTTTCCGAAAGCTATATTTCTTAAACAGTTAATTTCAGATCATAAGTTTTTATTGCCAGGGATGCACAACACCCTGAAATATATGTACATATTTGAGTTGGAGACTTTACTGTCAAGGCCTCACTTTAAAGTCACTTTGAGTAAAAAGTGGCACATCTTAGGCCACTCTCCCCTATACATTTTAGGGGTATTTTTTTAAGCCCAAATATGGACCTTTCAAGAAACCCAATAACGCTTTAAAAAAGTGCAAGAAAGCAATAATACAATCTAGGACTGAATCAATAAATAGATAAAAATAAAAACTGGGGGGCGCCCTTTGCTCAGTTGGTAGGGCGTCCCCCCCCCCCGGGCCGGGCCCAGCAGCAGACCCGGATTCGATTCTCGCCCGCGGTTGTTCTCTGCATGTCACTCCCCTCTCTGCCCCATTTCACCTCTGTCTCTACACTATCAATAAAGCATAAAAATGCCAAAACATATCTTTAAAAATAATAATTAAAAAATTAAAAAAACCGGGACACAATTTATGTTAAGATAATTTTTTGGGGCATTTTTTCTTTATTAGACATTTTGTAGAGACAGAGATGAAATGTGTCAGAGAGGGGAATGACATGCAGAGAACGACCCGGGCTGGATTTTAACCCGGGTCTGCTGTGAAGAGGACAGACAGACAGACAGACAGACAGACAGACAGACAGACAGACAGACAGACAGACAGACAGACAGACAGACAGACAGATAGACAGAGAACGACCCGGGCTGGATTCTAACCCGGGTCTGAATGTGTGTATCATAGTATCATGTTAGTCCTAACCTTACTGCCCCCCTCTCATCACCCCCAGGAGCACTGTCCCCTGGCCTGGGGCAATGTGAACCTGTTTGACTACACAGACGTCCTGGTGTCGGGGAAAGTGGCTCTGAGTCTCTGGCCCGTTCCTCACGGTCTGGAAGATCTGCTCAACCCTATAGGAGTGGCCGGCTCCAACCCCAACAAGGTCTGTCT
>CASHTC010000562.1:0-15199 GCA_949357725.1 Hyperoplus immaculatus
GTGAGTGAGTGAGGTGTGTATGTGTGAGTGAGTGAGTGAGTGAGTGAGTGAGTGAGTGAGTGAGTGAGTGAGTGAGTGAGTGAGGTGTGTATGTGTGAGTGAGTGAGTGAGTGAGTGAGTGAGTGAGTGAGTGAGTGAGTGAGTGAGTGAGGTGTGTATGTGTGAGTGAGTGAGTGAGTGAGTGTGTGTGAGTGAGTGAGTGAGTGAGTGAGTGAGTGAGGTGTGTATGTGTGAGTGAGTGAGTGAGTGAGTGAGGGTGTGTATGTGTGAGTGAGTGAGTGAGTGAGTGAGTGAGTGAGTGAGTGAGTGAGTGAGTGAGTGAGTGAGTGAGTGAGTGTGTGTGAGGTGTGTATGTGTGTATGAGTGAGTGTGTGTGAGTGAGTGAGTGAGGTGTGTATGTGTGAGTGTGTGAGTGAGTGAGGTGTGTATGTGTGAGTGAGGTGTGTGAGTGTGTATGTGTGAGTGAGTGAGTGAGTGAGTGAGTGAGTGAGTGAGTGAGTGAGTGAGTGTGTGTGTGTGAGGTGTGTATGTGTGAGTGTGTGTGAGTGAGTGAGTGAGTGAGTGAGTGAGTGAGTGAGTGAGTGAGTGAGTGAGTGTGTGTGAGGTGTGTATGTGTGTATGAGTGAGTGTGTGTGAGTGAGTGAGTGAGGTGTGTATGTGTGTATGTGTGAGTGTGTGAGTGAGTGAGGTGTGTATGTGTGAGTGAGGTGTGTGAGTGTGTATGTGTGAGTGAGTGAGTGAGTGAGTGAGTGAGTGAGTGAGTGAGTGAGTGAGTGAGTGAGTGAGTGAGTGAGTGTGTGTGAGGTGTGTATGTGTGTATGAGTGAGTGTGTGTGAGTGAGTGAGTGAGGTGTGTATGTGTGTATGTGTGAGTGTGTGAGTGAGTGAGGTGTGTATGTGTGAGTGAGTGAGTGAGTGAGTGACTGACTGAGTGAGTGAGTGAGTGAGTGAGTGAGTGAGTGAGTGAGTGAGTGAGTGAGTGTGTGTGTGTGTGTGTGTGTGTGTGTGTGTGTGTGTGTGTTTACCTGTGGGGCTGTTAGAGGACGAGATGTAGCGACACTGACGGTCGATCCCTAAACTCTGAGACCAGATGGGAAAGGTGAGGAGACGGTTTCCTCTGGGACTGTTCTCCTGACCCGACACCTGCACACACACACACACACACACACACACACACATTTGTACAGCTATACTTGTGAGGACACTCATTGACATAATGCATTCCCTAGCCCCTTACTCTAACCTTAACCATCAAAAATAAATGCCTAACCCCAATCCTTATAGATAGATAGATAGATAGATAGATAGATAGATAGATAGATAGATAGATAGATAGATAGATAGATAGATAGATAGATAGATAGATAGATAGATAGATAGATAGATAGATAGATAGATAGATAGATAGATAGATAGATAGATAGATAGATAGATAGATAGATAGATAGATAGACAGACACACAAATCTCACCATTCCAATCGGCATCCCTTTGTACTCCAGTCGGCCCGTGGTGAGGAAGCTGTACAGTGGGCTGATGGGTGTGGAGTTGAAGTCTCCGCACAACACGACGGGATTGGCCGATCCGTCCGGGAGGCGGGACAACCGGCGGATCTCAGCCAATAGGATCGCGAGCTGGGCCAGTTTGATGTCGCCGCGACGAGGGTTGTACAGCAGGTGGGTGTTCGCCACACAGATGTAAGAGGAGGGATCTGAGTAGGGATAGAAAGTTGGAGTTAGATAGATAGATAGATAGATAGATAGATAGATAGATAGATAGATAGATAGATAGATAGATAGATAGATAGATAGATAGATAGATAGATAGATAGATAGATAGATAGATAGATAGATAGATAGATAGATAGATAGATAGATAGATAGATACAACCACAACATACTCAAATTGTCAAAATGAGTCTGAGTAGGACGTTATAAGGGTGGGTGTTTCGAACACAGCCTATGATTGTTTTCGAACAGCCAACATGTATATACTACATACTGTCTATTTAGGGCTTTTAGTATGAGTAGGACGTTAGTAGGGCTTTTAGTATGAGTAGGACGTTAGTAGGGCTTTTAGTATGAGTAGGACGTTAGTAGGGCTTTTAGTATGAGTAGGACGTTAGTAGGGCTTTTAGTATGAGTAGGACGTTAGTAGGGCTTTTAGTATGAGTAGGACGTTAGTATGGCTTTTAGTATGAGTAGGACGTTAGTAGTATGAGTAGGACGTTAGTAGGGCTTTTAGTATGAGTAGGACGTTAGTAGGGCTTTTAGTACGAGTAGGACGTTAGTAGGGCTTTTAGTACGAGTAGGACGTTAGTAGGGCTTTTAGTATGAGTAGGACGTTAGTAGGGCTTTTAGTACGAGTAGGACGTTAGTAGGGCTTTTAGTACGAGTAGGACGTTAGCAGGGCTTTTAGTATGAGTAGGACTTTTAGGGCTTTTAGCATCAGTAGGACGTTAGTAGGGCTTTTAGTACGAGTAGGACGTTAGTAGGGCTTTTAGTATGAGTAGGACGTTAGTAGGGCTTTTAGTATGAGTAGGAAGTTAGTAGGGCTTTTAGTATGAGTAGGACGTTAGTTTGGATTTCCTAGCGCAGCCCACGTAAGGCGTTTCCTTACCCTTGGCGTTGTCAGGCCGCAGCAGCAGAACCAATCCCACGTTGTCTCTGTCGAGCAGCGAGTCGCCCGCACGGAAGAACTCGACGGGATTGGCCGGGAGCAGCAGCGAGAGGCGGGACCTCTTAAAGGCCACAGCACAGCCGTCCGGCTTATCGCCTGTCCGCTTCTTATACTCACACTGGTAACCTGAAAGAGAGGGAGAGAAAGAGGGAGGAGAGGGAGAGAGAGAGGGAGGGAGGGAGGAAGGGAGGGAGAGGAGAGGGAGAGGAGAGGAGAGGAGAGGAGAGGGAGAGAGGAGAGAGAGGGAGGAGAGGGAGAGAGAGAGGGAGAGAGAGAGAGAGAGGGAGAGAGAGAGAGAGAGGGAGAGAGAGAGGGAGAGAGAGAGAGGGAGGAGAGAGAGAGAGGGAGGAGAGAGAGAGAGAGAGAGAGAGGGAGAGAGGAGAGAGAGAGAGATGGATGGATGGATGGATGGATGGATGGATAGATAGATAGATAGATAGATAAATAGATAGATAGAGAAAAAGAGAGAGACAGAGAGAGAGAGAGAGAGAGAGGAGAGGGAGAGATAGATAGATAGATAGATAGATGGATGGATGGATGGATGGATGGATGGATGGATAGATAGATAGATAGATAGATAGATAGATAGATAGATAGATAGATAGATAGATAGATAGATAGATAGATAGATAGATAGATAGATAGATAGATAGATAGATAGATAGAGAAAAAGAGAGAGAGAGAGAGAGAGGGGGAAGAGGGAGAGAGAGAAAGAGTGAGAGAGAGAGAGAGAGAGAGAGAGAGAAAGAGAAAGAGAGACACACACACGAAAAGTCAATCAAAATTAGTACGTCACATTAAAAGTAAAAATAACTTGAACATGACACTACATCTATGTATTCAAATATTTTCCACCATATCATAGTTATCAAACACACAGGCGCACACACACCTACACACACACACCTACACCTACACACACACACACACACACACACACACCTACACACACACACCTACACACACACACACCTAGTGCCAGTAGAACAGGTTTGATCTGGTTTTCATAGTGATCCTCCTGAACCTCTTGAAGACACAAGATCTAGAAAAACAAACAGAAGAAGTGTCAGAATTCTAAAGGTGGAAATCATTTGTCAAAATCAGTAAAAACATATTGTTTATTTATTATTTTTATTCTTTATTTAAATTGTTTGCATAAAAACTAATTATAGGATGCTGTAAACGTAAAAAAGTATCTCAGATTAAAGGTGCAGTGTGTAATATGACATCATCAAGAAAGTTCTACAAAGTTCTAGAATGCAACGCTCCCTGGGTAACCCCACCCCTTTAGAATAATAACAGAAGCTACAGTGGCCTTCAAGGACAAGAACAATTCTAAATGTTAAACAATGCACCTGATGACATTCCAACTATGACACTTTCAAGATGGCGGCACTAGGCCTTGGTCCAAAATATGCAGAAATATGGACATATATGAGACCCTTTCTAAGGAAAAAAATAATAATTCAGCTATTATGAATAAAATTAAACGTACTTATGGATATTATAATTACTTTCTACAAAATATGCTAGGAAATAAAATCAAAAATTCTACACACTGCAGGTTTAATATGATCCTACAGTAAAGTATATAAAAATAAAATATAATCAGTAAGTATCTCCCCATGATCTGCTCAACTGGTATGTAAACAAAGGGGTCAACCATCGCTAGCTACATGCCCGTTTACAGAGCCTAGGCTGTGTATTACCTCATCACCAATTACTACTTTTTCAGCACACACACAGTATGGACAGGTGGCGGATTGTGAGGTCATTTTCAGTGATTTTCGGAGCTGACAGATTATCACGATATTATTTGAAAAGACAATCGAACAGAGCTGTACACTTTGACCAATCACAGCGAGGCTCCGATTCTCTGTTCTTATTGGCTGTTGGGATTGTCCATTCACTTTGGCACGACTTTGTTGGTGTAGAGCGTGTCAGGGAGGGACCATAGGGGAGGGACCAAAGAGAACAAGTGGAGCGGTTGAGGTATTTGGATTCGAATCTCTATCCCAACTGCCATTTTCTCCCCAAATCCTCCACCCCAGCTTTAACTCACGTCTGCGCTGTGCGTCTGTATCTCTGCCAGCAGATTGGGCAGCCGGTGTTTCCATGGCAACACGTCGGGGTGACAGTGTTTGTACAGGTAGGCGTTGTCATGGAGAAGCTGCTGGGACAGGATGTTGTATGACATCACGGAAAAGTCGAAGGAAGTGACGTCACTGCTGCCCCCTGCTGACTGGAGGCCGGTGATGTAGGAAGGGATACACTCCCAACGTCTGTCTAGAGCTGAGGGGGGAGAGAGAGAGAGAGAGAGAGGTGTTTTAATAGGATTCATCTATCTATCTAGGGTAGTACTGCAGGCAGGCAGGCAGAGAGAGAGAGAGAGAGAGAGAGAGGTGTTTTAATAAGATTCATCTATCTATCTAGGGTAGTACTGAGAGAGAGAGAGAGAGAGAGAGAGAGAGAGAGAGAGAGAGAGAGAGAGAGAGAGAGAGAGAGAGAGAGAGAGAGAGAGAGAGAGAGAGGTTTTCATTTTTATTGAAGATTATTTTTAGGCTTTTTTTCCTTTTCTTTATAAGACAGGTGTGAACAATGAGGCAGGGAGGGGGGTGACATGAGCCTGTTTCAGAGATATTTAAAAGTTCCTTGTAGCAGCTTTAAGGAGGGAAGGCTGCACTGTCATTTCCAAGCATGTCACAGTGTCTAGAGCAGCGGTATGTTGCATCGAGGGGAGAAATTCTGTCAGAAACAAACCTGGGCGGCGTCGCGGTCGAAAGAAGTATGAAAAGATTTCACAGACTTTGGAGATGAACTGAGTCAGAGATGTCAACAGAACTATCCAGATCTCTGCCAAGACCATTGTTCCTGAGCTGGACTTCTGTCTGTCTGTCTGTCTGTCCAGCTTCACGTCACTGTATTCTGTTCCATTCTGTTCCACTGTGCAGTACTAACATTCTAGTTCTATTAAATTCCATTCTATTTATAAAATGAAAAAAGGCGTTTTCCAAATGTGTGTGAAATAAACAAAACTAAATTAAAATAAACTAAACACAAGTCAGGTCTCTTTCCCTCTCTTATTTCAGGCCTGAAAACCTAAAACCAAACAACAACAAGTTAACTGTTTGGCCCACAACCAATTCTAAGGGCGAGCAAAATTAAATTTATAAGGTAAAGTAACATACCATGAGACCTGGAATAGGCTTTCCATAAAGTGATACAAGACATACTCAAGACATAAACAAACAGACACATGAAAAAAATAAAAAATAATAACGCTAAATAATGTGATAGGAACTAACCTTTGGCTGTGTGACCCCCTCCTTGCTTCCACCCGGGCGGGCTGGTCCCATGTGATGCTAGCTGGTTGTTAGCTCCTGCTACCTGCCACGCGTTGGTTTGTTCCTCTGCTCCCTTCTCCTTAAACCAAGCGTTCGGTGTATGAGTAGAACCGCCATCTTTTTGCGATTTCGATTTGGGTGTTTGCGTTCTAGATTTTTCGGTGTGTGTGTCTTTAGTGTCTCCACGGTGATGTGACGTGCTCCGGCCTTTGTCTGGCTGTCTGTCTGCATGTCTGTCTGGTTGTCTGTCTGGTTGTCTGTCTGGTTGTCTGTCTGCATGTCTGTCTGGTTGTCTGTCTGCATGTCTGTCTGCTTGTCTGTCTAAACTTTTAGTCCGTTGTGGTTCTGGAGCATTGTCTCTGTTTGATCCTTTACCGGCTCCATTCCTAGATCGATCCCCACTCCCGTCTCTGAAGCGCTGCTGCTGCTGCTTCGATCGAGGCTCGGTGTCCGCACTGGAAAGAATTGAATTTCATGTTAATTTGATGAGAGTAGGGAGAGAGATCTTACCAAATATAAATGGATAAGCAATTTCCAATGATCTTACAGAACAGATTTTGGATACAGCCCAGGATTTTGTTTCATTATATAAATCAAAACATAACTATGCACGATTCCTTAAAAATAAATTTTTTGAAGATCATGAAGATGTTTTTACTACATTAGACATCTGGACAACTCATTTAGAATGTACAGCCATTGCTATCAACAGTCATAAAATAAACATTTGAAATATAGCCACATTTAAGGTGGAATCATCAATTCTGGAGAACGCTTGTTGTCCAAATCACTTTGTCAAAATCAGTGAATATCTGCTCACGATAACCTCGACAAAAAACTTTAAAAAAAGATTATAAAAAAAACTATCCCTTTGATCTTTACCTGTGTGTGTAGTCCGGTTGCCTGTGTTCCCCTTTAGTCTTCCCCCCTCTGTTTCCCTCCTGTCCTGGGACACTTTTCTCGTCCGCGCTCTTCCTGCGTTTCTGTGGCGGGCCTTTGTCTCTGTCCGGCCCCTCCATCATAAGCCCCGCTGACGTGTGGAGGAAACGATAGCTCGGGCTAAAGCTACATCCAGGCCTACCCCTTGGAGCATGAAACCTCTGCCTGGAGAAGAGAGGCTGTTGCTGGGTTGAGGGGTGCAGGTGTCGTGGGTGGGGGTGGAGGTGTCTGGATGGATGGACGTGGGATAAGGAGAGTAGTGGAGGTAAGGGGGGCCGTCCCCTGGCTGACCATGGGGGGGAAGGAGAGGGTAAGACGGGCAGAGGAGCGGAGGAAAGGGCCCTGACCAGAGCTGCATGGGATATCTGCTGACGGAGGAACATGGGGCGACTGCAGGGAGTGAGAAAGAGATGTTAGTACTGTATTGAAGATTTATTTTTACTTTTTTCATGATTTATTACCGGCAGTATGGAGAGAAAGAGATGAAATGGGGCAGAGAATGCCTCATGCCTCAACATGCCTCCATTCTATTGAGTGTGTCTTTGTCGTTTGCTACCGTATTTCAAAACTTAAAGCTTAGCTGTAGTTCATAACTTTTTCATACATAAAATTAATGTCGGTTACGTTCAAGCCATTGACACAATTGTTGATTAAGCCTATCACTATCAGCTCCTCAAACCTCTCTCTGTATTTCTCAGTATGGCGGCGTTTAAAAACTGTTAATTTTGCCCTTACAATGATATTACTGACGGGAAATAATCAGATCACCACTTTATAGAAGCACAGTACTGAAGCGGAGAGATGGTACAGTCACTATTGACATTTCTTGACAGCTGAACAAATCTAAAAGCAGAGTAAGAAGAGGCTAAATCTTCTACAAACTATCCCTTGCTTGGGCTGCTTGATGCTTGCAAAAATAAGGTTGTTCAGTTGTTAGTCTTAAAAGTGATTTGTGTAACTTTAACTGTTGTAGCTCTACTGAAAAATGACCACAAGCCTTGGTATTTTCCTTATTGTTTCACCCTTTACTCCAAACAGCTAGCTGACAGTAACTTACATTCCTCCACGGGCGGCAGGGCCATCGTTTATGCCTCGGTGCGGAAACATTTGCAAAAAGTTTTATCAATAACAAACATGTTCGATTCGCCCTTTAATCTGAATCCAAAACATGCAGCAGGAGCATGGAGGCTCAGTCCACGACATGTGACGTCAGCCAGAACGTGCAACAGAAGCGCCGGTTGAAACTGTGTTGCCTTCATGAACTCCGGTTAAACTCGGATTTCTCGGTTGTATACACAGTGACATAACAGGATAGGAAGGTAACAGTAATACTACGCCTAAAATAGGGTTTTTATTATTATATATTTTTGTTATAATTTTTATAAAATACTAAGTGAAACAAGTTGCAGACCACTTTGGGATACCTTTTATCTTTATTTTTTTTAGGAAAGTAGACCTATATTAAAATAAACGCTAATGATAACGCTAATGTCTTACGTCACAATCGGTTTAATGTTCTATTCAACTGTCACACAAACAACAAAAACAACAGTTCCGCACAGTTTGTCCTTAATTTGCAGTACCAATATTTCCGACAGCGCCTAAAGGCAACATCGTATTTTGTGTTTTTCTTTCCCCGCCGCTCGCTGGAACTTGTAGTCTTTTTAAGCTCGTTCTGGAATAGAATGGTATGATTCGGATCAGTGAACGGACTACAGTGAGATCGGTGCGACGCTATTAGTGGTCCGACTGGAAACGTAGCTCACGACTACATGATTTATTTATTAATTTTTTATGAATAGCATCCCGAAATGTATCGATTTCAAGCGCGGTGGTCGTCAATCGTAACGGTTTAATTCAATAAAATGGCGAATTACACGAGACAGAGCTTTGTACATGTATAAAAAACATATTTTCAGTCGTTTTGTAGAGAAATTAACAAGAGGGATGGCGAAGAAAATAAGGTCATTCAACTACCCGGTACTTACGTAAACGCGAGCCTCTCCTAAAAGACGAGTCGGGCCGCTGACAAAGGCGTTGTAAAGACAAAATGTCAGCTTGTCACGCGCGACACTTTCTGTATGTCCAAATCATTAAAATAAATATTCCGAAGAAAATCTGTTGGGAACTGATTCATTATTCCCCGTGAAGTTCAAGAAGAGCAGTGGTTTGAAAGCTACACATCGCAGCTCGCTCTCTCCCTCTCCCTCTCCCTCTCCCTCTTCCTCTCTCTCTCCCTGTGTGTGTGTGTGTGTGTGCGTGGACCACTCAGTCCCCCTCTCTCTCACTCACTTCAGTTTGTTTTGCTGTCATTTGTGAAATAGCAGTACAGTATGTTCTTTAGCTCTAATTCTCTTTTCACGGCTATTAAAATATAACAAAAAATATTAAATAATTTAATTGGAAATTTAGGCTTTACATTTTTTTCAGGTCTCTAAAAATGGACATGTATCTTATTTTGACAGGTCTTACATCTTGGTTCCTATAGCAACAGACAAGTCAGAGAAAGAGCTGAGGAAAAAGTGGGACTCCCTCCGAACTCAGTTCACCCGCTACAAGAAGCTCCCTCCATCAGGAAGCTCTGCCGCAGAGAAGACCTCCAGACAGAAATGGGTTTTGCGTAGGCTGCAGTTTCTTGAGCCACACACGAGGAGGAGAGAAGGCAAATCAAACCTTGATCCCATGGTAACAACTTGCGCTCTCCCATTGTTAAATTGTACTATTGTAAAAGTACATTTGTCATCTGAATGAAGCTTGATTAGTGTTCACTATGGACTTATCACATATTCATACTCTTACTACTACTGTATTTCATTAAGTATTTTCTACAATTTATTGTGTTTGTGTGAGCATTGTTTTTAGAGGCTGCATAGGCAAATTCCGTTGTATGGTTCTACTGCACAATGACAAATGAAGTATATTCTATTCTTAAGAATTAAGAAGTGAAATGAATGCTTTGATTCCATGATATTAAATCAATTATTGTGGTTATTTTAGGAACCGACGGCCCCAATTGGCACCAGTGCTGATGGCAGTTTGGGTGACCAGTGCCAGGAAGAGAGTGAGGGAGAACTGATGATGCCAATCGCCGAATCTACTATGTGTGACACAAACCGCACAACATCCACCTCACCAGGGCCGCCGTCAAAACGTAGGTCCCTCCAGAGGGATGACACGGGGGAGACCTCACAGGGCCTCATGCGTCTGATAGGGGCTGTGCTAGAGAAGACATTAGTGGAGCAAGCGCCGGACTGGATCACAGTGGCCTGCAATAGCATCGAACAGAGATACAGGCGGATACCACCACATCTCCAGGCCCGCCTCGATAACACTATTCAGAACGTAATTTTTCGTTTTGAAGAAGAGAACAATTGTTTTGGTGAATGGAACATGACACAACTGTGATGACTCTGGACTGACATTTGTTATTGAAGTTTTGTTTTGCTGTGATATTGTGTGCTATTTGCTGTGATAGTGTGCCTTTTTATATTTTATACTTTGACAAATGCACTGAGTGCAATAAAACAAATTATCTACTGTACATCACATTTTGTCTTTCTTCTGTCACCGACACCCTACTTCAGTCTACACATGAATAAAACTACACCAAGGTATATCCTGTACTATTGTCTTATAATAGCCCATGAACGGCCCCTAATTGCATCTGAAAATGGTTATCTGCAGACATCTATTCACATGAAGTGAACACTTGCTGTTTAGGCGTGGTCGTATGGCCCTAGATCAATCCACACATTGAGCTGGCAATAGAAATGTCACCACTTAAATGCTAATTTGAGTACATCAATTTAACATTTCAGAGAGCCGTCAAGAAGCTTATAGTCTCGCCCATAGTCCACTAATGGGAGTCATCTATGCGTTTGTGCAGTTGTTGTGGCTGCTAAACTGTAACTCAACTGCTCAAGTTCCTAAATGTATATGTTCTTCTGCTGATTATTGAATAAATAGCCCAGCCAACACTAAAGGGCATTTCAGCGCTACAAATGAGGCAATTGTAATGAGAATTGTAAAGGTTTCTCCACATAATTATGACCAGAGTTGAGGAAGCTACTGTGAAAGAACAGCTTTGTAAACTACCAATGACTTCAAAGTTAAGACTGCATACTACACCCCTAAAATGAGAAAGTACCATATAAACAATGTAGTTTCTCACTGCAGTGTTTAAAATGAACCATTATACCAAATCAATGGTACTTAGACTACAATATTTATATCTTTTCAATAATATAATATGTCATAGGGGGGAGAGAGCTTGAACAGGCTGCCCAATGATTAAGCCTATTCCCAAATAACACACCTGGCTGTGCCAGTGTCATGGAATTGAAATATCAACCTTTAAAAGATGAGAATTAAGTAATTAATACCAGGTGACAATGTTTAAATACAAAATGAACAGATCTTTAATGTTTGCAAACATGAGTCAAGACAACAATGGGATTGTAATGAAATGACCACCGATAAGCAGTCTTACAGAGAAGTTATAGCAAAATCGAATTGCCTTATCCTACGTAATAGCTTTTCAGAGTTGGAATATTGACATAGTTCTCCAGAGCGATCTAAGTCAAAACAGTGGTCAAACACAAAAAAACAACATGTGACTGTACTATTGTCTTATAATAGCCCATGAACGGCCCCTAATTGCATCTGAAAATGGTTATCTGTAGACGTCTATTCACATGAAGTGAACACTTGCTGTTTAGGCGTGGTCGTATGGCCCTAGATCAATCCACACATTGAGCTGGCAATAGAAATGTCACCACTTAAATGCTAATTTGTGTACATCAATTTAACATTTCAGAGAGCCGTCAAGAAGCTTTAGTCTCGCCCATAGTCCACTAATGGGAGTCATCTATGCGTTTGTGCAGTTGTTGTGGCTGCTAAACTGTAACTCAACTGCTCAAGTTCCTAAATGTATATGTTCTTCTGCTGATTATTGAATAAATAGCCCAGCCAACACTAAAGGGCATTTCAGCGCTACAAATGAGGCAATTGTAATGAGAATTGTAAAGGTTTCTCCACATAATTATGACCAGAGTTGAGGAAGCTAACAAACACAAAAAACAACACATGACCAAATAAAATCAGAAACA
Organism: Hyperoplus immaculatus; assembly: GCA_949357725.1. NCBI lineage: Eukaryota > Metazoa > Chordata > Actinopteri > Uranoscopiformes > Ammodytidae > Hyperoplus > Hyperoplus immaculatus. The sequence continues at coordinate 12,069 of CASHTC010000562.1, forward strand.
AAAATAGCATAATGGCTCAAACATTTCCTACTAAAAACAATGCTGCATGTTCCCAACATCTATGACGCAAATGTGGTGACTTTGCAGTGATAATGCCACATGACAACAAGTTATCCTACGCACAGTCAATCTTCCCTATATCTTTGCCCATTGAAAAGGCACTGCACCCGCATCAGACATGAAATAACGACACATTTCATTTCTGATCTGTTTGGCCCTTGCTGCTGCATTGGTGGCCCGTGGCAAGGAGGCTTGTTGTAGGGCAGGGTCTAGCCTCCATCTTCCCGGCACAATGTCTCTCTCTGGCCCTTCCTGGTCTGCAATGCCTGCCATGTAGGCATCACTGCTCTCACTACGCAGGAAGTTATGCAACGCACAACAGGCCAGGACAATGGACTCGAATTTCACCATGTCTCTGATGCTGATGGTTGTGAGCAGGACACGGAAGCGCGCGGCCATAATGCCAAAGGCATTCTCTACAACCCTGCGAGCCCGCGACAGTCTGTAATTAAAGATGCGCTGCTCCACATCGAGGCCGCGGTTTGCATACGGCTTCATCATGTAGTCTGTCAATGGGAACGCTTCATCAGCCACGATACAATATGGCGACAGCTGGTCAGTACCGGGAAGTGGTGCCGGGGCAGGGATGTTTGTGGTCTTGTTGACCAGGGCATCTGCCAATGTGCACCCACGAAAAACTCCACCATCGGAAATTCTTCCATTGCAGCCAACGTCCACATATAGAAAGCTGTAATTGCTGTCGACGAGTGCCATCAGGACAATGGAGAAGTGGTGCTTGTAGTTGAAGTAAGTGGAACCGGTCCCTGGCGGGGGGCGAATGTTGACGTGTTTTCCATCCAGAGCACCCAGGCAATTTGGGAAGTTCCACTGAGACACGAATCCACGGGCCACCTGCTGCCACTCTTCAACTGTGTCTGGGCACTGAAAACAAGACAAATAACAGTGAATACCAAAGGCTGACATAATGTCATCTCAAATTTGAGTCAAATGTGTGTTGGTTGGCAAATAAACAAACAACCCCAGTAAAAGCATTCAGTAAAATATATGGTTTTGTACACACATGGTTTCTTGTGGATATTAAATTCACCATTCTGGTGCATTTTTCAAGCTAATCATGAGATTGTATTCATGAGACAGTGTAAACTTTTTCTATTTTCTTAGAAAATATACAGATTAATTCACAATACCTATTTCAACTATTGAGATATCACTTTAAAGAAATGGGCATATGTTTCAACTTTAAAATTGAGGAGAATACATTAATAAGCACTGTCCTCTCACATAATTAGTTTTAGCATCAAGCACTCAATTCCCTGCTCTCTGGTGTAGCCTATTGTAATGCACAAATGTTTGCCTTTTTTATACATTTAACCAACAGCTAATGAATGAGTCCCAAAGCAATATATAAATCACACATACCTTCATGTATTTCTCTTTTAAGACCTGGTAGATGGCGTCACAGGTTTCAGGGACGAATTGTCGGATTGTAGAGACACCCATTCGGAACTGATATGAGAGACTCTTGAAACTTTCTCCTGAAGTTAAAAATGAACACATGACTTGGTTAATTATAAGGAAGAATCCCTAGTCGGGTTCCGATAAAGGAACCGAACCACAACCACTAAATAAAAATACAAACAAACAGCTTACCTGTTGCGAGGAAACGCAGTGTGACCATGAGACGTTCACCGACAGATATACAATCCCGGTAATTGGTGTTGCATCGCTGGATTCTCGGTTTGACGAGTTCTTCCAACATGTGGAACTGAGCAGGGAAGAGCCGAGCGAAGTTTTTAAAATCCCCTGGCTCGTCTACCTCCAGTTCATTACACAAATTCGGGAAAGCTCCTTGACTCTGTCGCTGTCGTATCCATGTCTTAATCCACTTTTTGCGATTTCTCCTGTTCCGCCTGCGGGATCTGTCTCCCTCCACAAGAAGAAGCCCGAGAGCTGCCAACAGCATCGCATAACCAGACATTGTTTTAGTTTGTTTGTTTGTTTCGTTCAGAGAGTACTCACATGCATCAACCCTTCTTGACTGCTCGACACTCTCTGGTAAGCTAAAAATGATGCTCTTTATGGTCCAGAGAAGGAAGCCATCATTTCCGGCTTCCGCATTTTTTTGGGCCACAATACAGATTACCGCCCCCTACTGTTATGGAGACATTACGTCCCGCGCAAGCGCAGAGCGTACGGAAAATAAGCAGTCGTCTCGGTGTGTTCTTTGGCCGCGACGGGACGGCTGGAGCTTCCTGAAACGGCCGACTCCATTTTTTGCGTAGTCGGTACAAGTGAGAACAAGTCGGACTGGTGTGTCCTGGCCTTAAGACTTTTGAATGCCAATCAAAAAGACACATTTTTATTTTTTTTTAAATAGCAATTTCTGGGATAACTTAGCATAAAACATGAAGACCAAAAATAGACTTAATAGTTAGTTTATAACTGTGCGGTAAGTTAAGTGTACTTTATTAATATTATTAGAACATTTTACTCCAATTGGTTTCTTTAATTCAAATGGAAAAGTCTGTAATACATGTTATTAGAAAACAAATAAAGTCATAAATTTGCATTTATTTGAGTGATTTCAAAAGGCGTGTCTGTCTGTCTGTCTGTCTGTTTGTCTGTCTGTCTGTGTGTCTGTCTGTCTGTGTGTCTGTCTGTCTGTCTGTCTGTCTGTCTGTCTGTCTGTCTGTCTGTCCGTCTGTCCGTCTGTGTGTCTGTCTGTCTGTGTGTCTGTCTGTCTGTCTGTCCGTCCGTCCGTCTGTCTGTCTGTCTGTCTGTTTGTCCGTCCGTCCGTCCTTCTGTCTGTCCGTCCGTCCGTCCGTCTGCAGCTTAAAGGAGCTACGAGGAACTTTAAAATATTTCTGAAACAGTCTGATTTTTCCTCTGATGATCATAGATGTCATGTAACAGCAAACGAGACCATCAGTGCAAAGAATGCTGTTTTTATATAGTTTTTTCGTAATGCCTTTGTCATGGGTATACGCTCACCCAGGAACAACAGCTGGCGTAGTAAAAAACACTACCGCTTTTGTCCAAAGGGGGGCGCTAGAATTAACACAAAATGAAAGTCCCTCGGAGCACCTTTAACTTGAATTTAAAACCTCACA
>CASHTC010000563.1:0-7500 GCA_949357725.1 Hyperoplus immaculatus
CTGTCGCCCTTTAATTCATCCATCTTTCTTTCTTTCCTCTCTTTTCGCTTTTGATATACTGACTTTTGATGTACTGACATGATTTAATCATCCCCCGTTAATCACTCTCGATAGTGGCACGGGATGCGGATAGGGTTGCCACCTTGGATTTAGGAAAAAAAGGGACACTTGATGTTTGGGGTGGAGGGCTCGGCCATTATTAGGCTACCAGTTCAGTGTAATGACCTATAATAACCATAAACACCTACAGTGCTTTTTACAGTAGGATATATAAGGAGACTGAGGTGGGAACCCTGGACCTTGTAGGGGGGTCCGGGGAGCATTCCCCCGGAAGGAAAACATGCAACCTTTTAAAGTAAAATTCATCAATCTGGTGCACTTTGAGAAGAAAATTGCATGCAACCAGGCCCAGGGGCTATAACTTTAAATGTTGCATTGTCAAAGAGCTCAGTCATTCATGTCAATAACAGGGTCTAAAAAAAGGAATCGCCTAAAATAAGGAAATAAATCATCATGGCCCCTCAACTAGTAGGTGAGAAATAGAAAAGCAAGTGCAAAACAAAAGCATTATGTATTAGCTCTGTCTTAGGGGCTTCATGAGGGGCCTTGAAGGCCCCCTCACACCTACAGTAATAAGCTTTATATGTGTGAATTCTTTACTGTTCATAAAAAGTAGCTATCCACCCTCTGGGCCCATTATCTCATAATCCGTCTATGAACCAAATGGTTTCCACAATATTTTTTTTTATTTTCGCGGGGAGCAAGCATTATTTATGTAAAAAAAAAAAAAAGAAAAAAAAAGTGGAGGCCCCCCACACTGGGTCTTGAACTTGAAACGGGCCCCGAGATCGTTGAGACCGCCCCTGCCCGCTTGTCGTGCCCTTGACAACGGAACGCGCCTTCTCTCTGCCCGGCCCCGCTCGCCTCTCCATTGAGAATTAGTTGGCGCAACAAACGCCTCGGCCCGTGTGAAACGGCCTTAACTACTGAACAAAGGAAATCAAATGAGATTTTGGCATTTTCCCCCAAAAAAACTGGACAAATTGTGCTGGTGAAGAAAGAGAACAATTCTGGGAAAAACAGGACGGGTGGCAACAGTAGATGCGGAGCTGTTTGAAAAGCGGACCAAACCATTACTTCTAAATACAGGGGGGTGTACAGAGTTTTGAAATTGTTACTTTTTGTCAGAAAACTTTTAAATGAACCGTTAATTTTATTTGCTTCACGTTATATACAATGTTTTATTAATGGAGAGTATTGATTAAAGATTAAGTATTGATTTTTTTGAAGTTCTAATATTTTTGGGCCCCTGCCAGTCACGGGCCCTTAGAATCGTCCTAACTTTTCACCCCATTACGGCGCCCCTGCACACACACACACACACACATACACAGACAAACAGAAAGACATATACACACACACAAACATACAAACACACACACAAACACACACACACAAACACACATACACACACACACACACACAGACAAACAGAAAGACACATACACACATACACACACACACACACACATACACAGACAAACAGAAAGACACATACACACACACACACACACAAACACAAACACAAACACACACACGCACACCTGCATTAGGCAGGGCAGCTGCTCACCCACTCAAATAATTAATCATAATTTTTGGCATTATGAAATATATGTTACACAATAAATACTTTACTCACACACACACACACACAAACACACACACACACACACACACACACACACACACACACACACACACACACACTCACACACAGAGACACACACACACACACACACACACACACACCAGAAATAAGAAATCAATGTTTGAGTCACAAAATACTTTGAGGTGCGACTCACTGGTTTAACATGCGAAGGTGTGAGGTCATGAACTTCTTTATCTGCGCTCTGCAACACACACACACACACATAGAGACACACACACACACGTAGAGAGAGACACACACACACACACACACACACACACGTAGACACACACAGACAGACAGACACACACACACATAGAGACACACACACACGTAGAGAGAGACACACACACACACACGTAGACACACACAGACAGACAGACACACACACACAGACATACACAGACAGACAGACAGACAGACAGACAGACACATAAAGACACAAACATACACACACATTGTTAGGTTTATCCAACTTGCTTGTAAGACAAGGAAACCCAGGCGTTAGTTCAGCCAGACAAATGAGACAGACACAATGATGATATAGTGAGACCACATGATGATGTTACTTGCCGACAAGGAGAGAGGTATGGCGCAACTGGTGTTACGTCGCCAATCCGGAAACCAACTCTGAAATCTCTCCGTGTCCGAGGTCCGTTTTTATTCAGTTACATGGTGCATACGAACATGACTTTGTGTGTACATTACAACTAATGATTGACTGATGTTTCTGAGAGCTTGTTTGTTTATCCCAGCTGGGGCATGGCAGTACGTTCTGACCAGGTCACTTCTGGCCACGGTGATCCCAGAGTACATCTTTCGACACGACACGTCATGTATCAGTCCATCTTGGATCATGGTTACATAATGAAAAACATTAACCCCTTACATTTCCCACTTTTTTCCATTATTAACCATATTACAACATTTTAGCAGTTTTCAGGGGCGTTGGACATTGATTATCTTCCGTCTTTATTCATTTCAGTGATTGTCCCATTCTCTAGGGGGCGGGTCTTCATGAGATCACACAGTCTGTCTGTTGGTTCGTGTGTGAATCAGCTGATGTTGATATGTTAGTGCAGACGTAACGATCCCTTTATCTTGTGGCGTTGGCTAGAATTAAGGCATATTTGTACCAGGCATTCGGGTCCATGTCCCATGCAAAGAGTTTCCTCAGTGCAGCTCCTCCTCCCATCTAATTGTAGTGGATCAGTTGTTTTCTTCACCGGGTTGAGACATGTTTAACCACTATAAGGCTAAATCCCTTTGTAGCGGACTTCCACCACTACGTCGGAGGGGAGAGGCAGCACCTTTTTTCTCAGTGTCTTTCGTGTATTCACGTATCTCGTTCTGCAATCTTTATGGCTGTGGGCATAGTCAGGAGTGTTCCACGTCTTCCTGTAGTGGGTGACTTGGATATTGTAGTTCTTTTGACTTGGCTGTAGTTGGAAGTTTGTCAGTAGGGCAGGGCCTTCCCAATGCGCAGCTCCAACTTTGCACTTTGCCCCCTGGCAACAGCTCGTCCAATGCAGCTTCCTAGGACATAGGAAAAACTCGCAGTTATTTGCTCTCGTAACTATGTTAGATTTACAAAGAGTTCTGTCATTCATTCGGTCAGTTCTCTGTTCTCTGATTCTGCATTATCACATGTTTCGACGTCATCAATCAGATATACATACTCTACACAACAGCTTTTTGAAATTGTGTACAGTTGTATGCACGTATGTTACCTACTTTTGAGTCATTGTTTCGACCCATGACTCATCCTAATCACTATTTTTTAATTAATTCTATAATTCTTTATCTTTTCCAAGTATGGCTCGTTCTTCTATCCATTTCCGTTTGGTTTTCTGTCTGCATATGCACAAACAATTGCTTCACAGATGCTTCTCTGATCACAAGGGGAGGGTTTTAAAATAAAATCTTTTTTATTTTTCTTTATTTATTAAACAGTTTGGAGAGACAAAGTTGAAATGGGGTAAACACTTTGCTCTTTGAAGACCAATTTCACACATAAAATAAAATAAAAACCTAATCATAATGTCTTTGGTTTATAATTATAATTTTATCTTGTCAATTTAAAATATTCAATATACTTCCTATAAGTAATAAGCATACTAGATAAGTATCTCGGCAGAACCTCCACAATTCACTACTGTTCATGCTTAAGACGTTATTATCTTAATACTCCTTTATCTGATTTATATACCTTCAAGCCATCAATGTTATTTAGTTTCAAGTCTATTCACTTACTATTTAATTATTTTATTTAACCATGTCTTTCGACTTATTCATACTTTCATGCTGTTTGAGCATTCACACGTATTCTCAGCAGGAAATGCATTTTCTAGTTCACATTGTTTTTTAGCTGCTTTTTGTCAACCATTTTGTCAGTGGGGACACTGTTTCTCATTTTATTTGCCTATTGGCTGTTTCAACAAATCTTAATTCGGTCGGGGGCCACATTCTTGGGTTTCTCTGATTATAACTGATGTGTCAGCTCCACTGTCACATAGGAATTTGGTTATTACTTCATTGACTGAGAGGGTGCAGTATCGTTTCACTGTAGGTCCAATATTTGATCGTCTATCTCCTCCCCCCAATCAACATTGCTTTGAGGGTTCTCGCTTTTCCTGTACTGCTCTTTTTCCCTGTCTGGGCTCGTGCTGTGGCTTGCCATATTGGCTTGCTCTCTCTCCATCTATCCACAACATTCTCTTATTCATCTCTTTGGCCACCACCTTTCTCTTTACTGTTCACGATGGGGGCCTGGATCAAATTTGAGGTCGGAAATGATCACAGGTATAACCATCCAGCCATCATCCTGATCATCAGTTTCATTATCATCTTCCGAATCAGTGGAAGTGCTATATGAAACGGAGTTGTCTGTTTGCAATTCTAGATCGGTTTTATATTTAGCTCTAAAATCTGCAAGACGTTTAGCAATGTAGTCAGATGTTAGATCATCTGTATAAGGGGGGGTTACTTTGACTGGCAGTGACCTGTTAATTTCTTCTCTCTGACCGTTCGTTATCTGATTCTCTGGACCTGCCAGCAGAACAGAAGACGAGGAGCTTGGGTTTTGGGTATCAATGTAAAGAGACACAGGAAGAGGTGGAGGAGACTTTTGTTCACCAGTCTCCTCTTCCTTGCCTATGTCTATCCTATCATTTTCCATTTTACAAGTATTTTAATTTTTAAAATACAAAATCAACTAGGTGTTTTTCAGAACCTAAAATCCTCATTCACCACTTCGTGTACTTCGACTGGCCACGGATGTTATGTTTATACCGTTCGGTTTTTGGCTGCTTCCACTGGTGACATTTATTTCTCAACACACATTCTTCTCAACATTCATTCTACCGGCATTCATTCATTCCTTCCTCACACAGATCTGCATTGCAATTTCTTAGGTTGTACACACCAGTGCTGGGAAGGTGTTTAATTAAAGTGTAACGTTCCCTGTACCCTGGTAGCCACACACCTGCTCTTTGGAGAACTCCCGTCTTAGGTTGTACACACCAGTGCTGGGAAGGTGTTTAATTAAAGTGTAACCTTCCCTGTACCCTGGTAGCCACACACCCGTAACTCTCCTTAAAGGTGGAGAGACCTGCTTTTTCTACCTTACCAGGGCGGAGAGACCCTCCTTCTTCAGGGCGAAGGAACCACTGTTTTATTTTTATTTGGCTTTTCTCCTGTTTTTTTTTTTTTTTTTTTTTTTAATGTTTCCCTTTAGGGTGGAAAAACCCGTCTCACCGTATATCTGTGTGTCTGGCTCCGTCTGGATCCCGTCAATCGCCGCCCGAAGAGAATGGGGGTGAGGAATGCTAAAACACCGGCTGGAGATGAATTCACGGCCCCAGTCTTTCCTCAAGTCGACAGACTTCGGTGCGTCCTCTCCTTTCTTTCTCCTCGGTCGGCGATATATTGGGCTCCGGCTTTCTCGAAGGACCAAGATGTTAGGTTTATCCAACTTGCTTGTAAGACAAGGAAACCCAGGCGTTAGTTCAGCCAGACAAATGAGACAGACACAATGATGATATAGTGAGACCACATGATGATGTTACTTGCCTTACGACAAGGAGAGAGGTATGGCGCAACTGGTGTTACGTCGCCAATCCGGAAACCAACTCTGAAATCTCTCCGTGTCCGAGGTCCGTTTTTATTCAGTTACATGGTGCATACGAACATGACTTTGTGTGTACATTACAACTAATGATTGACTGATGTTTCTGAGAGCTTGTTTGTTTATCCCAGCTGGGGCATGGCAGTACGTTCTGACCAGGTCACTTCTGGCCACGGTGATCCCAGAGTACATCTTTCGACACGACACGTCATGTATCAGTCCATCTTGGATCATGGTTACATAATGAAAAACATTAACCCCTTACACACATACACATAGAGACACACACACATACACACACACACATGTTCACATATAGAAACTCAAGCACACACACGCATAATCACACATAAACACACACACACATAGAGAAACACACGCACACACACGTATTCACATAGAGACACATACACACACACACGCACACACACACACACAGACAAACACACAGGTACTACACACACACACACACACACACACACACACACACACACAGGTACTACACACACACACACACACACACACACACACAGACAAACACACAGGTACTACACACACACACACACACAGGTACTACACACACACACACACACACACACACACACACGCCATCTGTCACCAAGGAGACAAGAGACGATGGTATTATGTCTTTGTTTGGTTTTGGATTTGAGCAAATCCCTCTTTCATCTCAGCAGTCATCCTTTCTCCTCTTACAGACGGTGTGTGTGTGTGTGTGTGTGCGTGTGTGTGTGTGTGTGTGTGTGTGTGTGTGTGTGTGTGTGTGTGTGTGTGTGTGTGTGTGTGTGTGTGTGTGCGTGTGTGTGTGTGTCTCTCTCTCTCACTATCTCTCTCTCGCTGTCTTTCTGTTTGTGTGTCCGTGTGTGTGTGTGTGTGTGTGTGTGTGTGTGTCTGTCTGTCAGTCTGTCTGTCTTCCTGCCTACTTACCTGCCCGTCTGTCTGTCTCCCCATTTCAACTCTGTACTGTCTAATAAAGCTGGAAAATGCCAAAAGAAGAAAAAGTGATTTTGACAACAAGCGTTCTCCAGAATCACTGACTACACCTTTAATTTAAGTAACTTCCCTGTAAAACCCAACCAGTCATCACCAGCTTTCACTGACGGCATCTTATCTTATCATTATTTGATCGTTAGATTAAATCACAACAATGGTTAATACATACACACACACACACACACACATAGAGTAAAACGCACACACACACACACACACACACACACACACACACACACACACACACACACACACACACACACACACACACACACACTGTCTCAGACTAAGGCTTAAAGGTTCAAGGCGTCTCGGGCGTCGAAGCTTCCGTGTCTTTGTAGGACAACCTTGGGAGGCTTTCCTTTCAGTGTGTGTGTGTGTGTGTGTGTGTGTGTGTGTGTGTGTGTGTGTGTGTGTGTGTGTGTGTGTGTGTGTGTGTGTCCGGCCTATAGTAATTAGTGAAAGGTCAAAGGTGAAGGCGGGATTTAAGCCTGAGACCCTGTCGGTCAGTCAACAAAATCTGAGAGACGGAAATCCAACTGCTGACAGATCTGAGCCACACACACACACACACACACAAACACACACGCTCTCTCACACACACACACACATGCTCTCACACACACACACACACACACACACACACACACACACA
>CASHTC010000564.1:0-32500 GCA_949357725.1 Hyperoplus immaculatus
GGAGTGAATGAGTGAATGAGTGAATGAGTGAATGAGTGTCACCCCTCAATTGATCTCTGGAGTATAAATAAATAGGTTAAATAAAAAATATTTTTTTTATTTTTCGAGAAATGTTGGAATAAATATACACATTGTGGCTATATCTATTTATCACGTGTTAATATGCATTGTAGGCCTACTTTTAAAACAAAGCCATAGTTAACATTTTTATTTAAAATTTTACAACATATCAGTGCATAGAGTTTGTACAGAACAGACATTAGATATAATACAAAATCTCAACGGAGGAAATCCTACAACTACCACAATGCATTGCGTTCGCTGTCCTCCAATTTTCTTCCGGGTGGAGTCGGAACTGAACTGGAGTCAGCTGTTTTGAAAAAAAAAAGACCCATGCTGTTGGCGCGAGTTGTATTCAGTGCACCGGTCTGTTATAATACGATTGTAAACCATCTTATATAGATAATAATAGCTTATATTGAGGTATAAATAGGTCCATAGTTACCGTAAACACAGCGTAAACAACATGGTAGGCTATTGTATTGTGCCCGGTTGCACCGAAGTGTCGAGGAAGGGAGTGGGACTGTCACAGAAAGTTAGTTTTCACGCTTTTCCGCTGAAAGACAGTGAGCGCTGCAAACGATGGCTGAGGGCGATAAACCACCCAAAACTAGGAGAAGACGCCGGTATGGATGAGCTAAAAATTAAGACTGTTTGCAGTGTCCATTTCAGACCGGAGGACTATAAGGGTGTATTCACACATGCCGTGTTTAGTTCGGTTGAAACGAACTCAGATGCACTTCCGCCTTCGGTGCGCATCTTTCAGACATGTGTGAATACAGCAATCGCACTCGGGGGCGGACCAAACAAGCGGTCCGAGACCCAGCTGAAGAGGTGGTCTCGATGCGCTTCAAAACGCACTCTGCTGCAGTTCGTATGTGGTGTGAATTTGGCCGGACTCGATCCGACCCAATTGCGGGAAGCACTGCGCCTTTTCTTTATTTTCTTTTTTAATAAATCGCCATCAGCTTCACATTTTGGGAAAGTGTTGTTGTCGCCATTGTTAGGAAGATTAGTTGTGGTTTGACCGGGAGCCCCGAGCGAAAATATTACAGTTGATAATGACGCGTACACATGCTGATGTGTTCAGCGATCAGATGGAGAGGAGCGTCTCCCGTAGCCTACAGTGCCAACAGGTTCACGCTGCGCTTTGCATGAAGTGTGTTTTTATTTGTCTTCCCTACGGGACTGTCAATACTGTCCCCGTGTCAGTTTGGAGCTGAACTGCGCCGACACCCAGCCGATACAGCTTAATCAGCTGTGTGTCAGTTTGAGCCTATTCCTCGCGAGCCGCGCGTCCAGCAGCAAAAATACAGTAAAAATTATCACATCGTTGGCTATAAGCCACATAACGTGACATTGACATGGGGCTACATATTATAACCATATGAAACAACAATAATTTGATGTTTTTCTTCTTTATTTATAGGGTAGATGTAGGCCTTTTTATTATTTTTAACCCCATATTATATCAATGATAAATTCGCACTTCGTTCTTCCTGCTTCTCTCCACCCCAGAATGTCTGTCCAATGAATGAATGACCTCAGATCACGTGTGGTTTTGCTTCGTAATGCTGGTTCACTTGCAAAAGGGGCAATATGAAAGTGGACCACACCAAACAAAACAAATCTAAATTCTATTTGGTCTGGACCAAAGCAAGTGAACTAACAGACTTTCCATGTGTGAATACACCCTAAGGGATATAATGTCGGCATGAAGTGGTCCCGGGCCACGCTACTAGACACAGCTGTTCCTACTGTATTCACTGCGGTCGCACTTTCAAGCAGAGAGGTAGGTGTGTGTGTGTGTGTGTGTGTGTGTGTGTGTGTGTGTGTGAATGAGTGAATGAGTGAATGAGTGTCACCCCTCAATTGATCTCTGGAGTATAAATAAATAGGTTAAATAAAAAATATTTTTTTTATTTTTCGAGAAATGTTGGAATAAATATACACATTGTGGCTATATCTATTTATCACGTGTTAATATGCATTGTAGGCCTACTTTTAAAACAAAGCCATAGTTAACATTTTTATTTAAATTTTTACAACATATCAGTGCATAGAGTTTGTACAGAACAGACATTAGATATAATACAAAATCTCAAAAGGAGGAAATCCTACAACTACCACAATGCATTGCGTTCGCTGTCCTCCAGCCTACTTCGGGGTGGAGTCGGAACTGGAATCAGCTGTTTTGAAGAAAAAAGACCCATGCTGTTGGCGCGAGTTGTATTCAGTGCACCGGTCTGTTTATAATACAGTCGTAAACCCTCTTATATTGTTTATAATAGCTTATATTGAGGTATAAATAGGTCCACAGTTACCGTAAACACAGCATAAACAACATGGTAGGCTGTTGTATGGTGCCCGGTTGCACCAAAAAGTCAAGGAAAGGAGCGGTTAGTCTTCACGTTTTTCCGAAAGACAGTGAGCGCTGCAAACGATGGCTGAGGGCGATAAAACACCCAAAAATAGGGGAAGACGCCACTGTTGAAGTCCTAAACCAAAAAAGGGTTTGCAGTGTTCATTTCAGACCGCAGGACTTTAAGGGACATATTGTAGGCATGAAGTGGACCCGACCCACTCTACTAGAAACAGCTGTTCCAACTGTATTCACTGCGGTCGCACCACAACCGAAAGGCACGGACATACAGGTATTATCTATCTATCTATCTATCTATCTATCTATCTATCTATCTATCTATCTATCTATCTATCTATCTATCTATCTATCTATCTATCTATCTATCTATCTATCTATCTATCTATCTATCTATCTATCTATCTATCTATCTATCTATCTATATATAGGCCTATATCTATCTATCTATCTATCTATCTATCTATCTATCTATCTATCTATCTATCTATCTATCTATCTATCTATATATAGGCCTATATCTATCTATCTATCTATCTATCTATCTATCTATCTATCTATCTATCTATCTATCTATCTATCTATCTATCTATCTATCTATCTATCTATCTATCTATATAGGCCTATATCTATCTATCTATCTATCTATCTATCTATCTATCTATCTATCTATCTATCTATCTATCTATCTATCTATCTATCTATCTATCTATCTATCTATCTATCTATCTATCTATATATAGGCCTATATCTATCTATCTATCTATCTATCTATCTATCTATCTATCTATCTATCTATCTATCTATCTATCTATCTATCTATATATAAGCCTATATCTATCTATCTATCTATCTATCTATCTATCTATCTATCTATCTATCTATCTATCTATCTATCTATCTATCTATCTATCTATCTATCTATCTATCTATCTATCTATCTATCTATCTATATATAGGCCTATATCTATCTGTCTATCTATCTATCTATCTATCTATCTATCTATCTATCTATCTATCTATCTATCTATCTATCTATCTATCTATCTATATATATATAGGCCTATATCTATCTATCTATCTATCTATCTATCTATCTATCTATCTATCTATCTATCTATCTATCTATCTATCTATCTATCTATCTATCTATCTATCTATATATAGGCCTATATCTATCTATCTATCTATCTATCTATCTATCTATCTATCTATCTATCTATCTATCTATCTATCTATCTATCTATCTATCTATATATAGGCCTATATCTATCTATCTATCTATCTATCTATCTATCTATCTATCTATCTATCTATCTATCTATCTATCTATCTATCTATCTATCTATCTATATATAGGCCTATATCTATCTATCTATCTATCTATCTATCTATCTATCTATCTATCTATCTATCTATCTATCTATCTATATATAGGCCTCTATCTATCTATCTATCTATCTATCTATCTATCTATCTATCTATCTATCTATCTATCTATCTATCTATCTATCTATCTATCTATCTATCTATCTATCTATCTATATAGGCCTCTATCTATCTATCTATCTATCTATCTATCTATCTATCTATCTATCTATCTATCTATCTATCTATCTATCTATCTATCTATCTATCTATCTATCTATATATAGGCCTATATCTATCTATCTATCTATCTATCTATCTATCTATCTATCTATCTATCTATCTATCTATCTATCTATCTATCTATCTATCTATCTATCTATCTATCTATCTATCTATCTATCTATCTATCTATCTATATAGGCCTCTATCTATCTATCTATCTATCTATCTATCTATCTATCTATCTATCTATCTATCTATCTATCTATATATAGGCCTATATCTATCTATCTATCTATCTATCTATCTATCTATCTATCTATCTATCTATCTATCTATCTATCTATCTATCTATCTATCTATCTATCTATCTATCTATCTATCTATATAGGCCTCTATCTATCTATCTATCTATCTATCTATCTATCTATCTATCTATCTATCTATCTATCTATCTATCTATCTATCTATCTATCTATCTATCTATATAGGCCTATATCTATCTATCTATCTATCTATCTATCTATCTATCTATCTATCTATCTATCTATCTATCTATCTATCTATCTATCTATCTATATATAGGCCTATATCTATCTATCTATCTATCTATCTATCTATCTATCTATCTATCTATCTATATAGGCCTATATCTATCTATCTATCTATCTATCTATCTATCTATCTATCTATCTATCTATCTATCTATCTATATAGGCCTATATCTATCTATCTATCTATCTATCTATCTATCTATCTATCTATCTATCTATATAGGCCTATATCTATCTATCTATCTATCTATCTATCTATCTATCTATCTATCTATCTATCTATCTATATATAGGCCTATATCTATCTATCTATCTATCTATCTATCTATCTATCTATCTATCTATCTATCTATCTATCTATCTATCTATCTATCTATCTATCTATCTATATATAGGCCTATATCTATCTATCTATCTATCTATCTATCTATCTATCTATCTATCTATCTATCTATCTATCTATCTATCTATCTATCTATCTATCTATCTATATATAGGCCTATATCTATCTATCTATCTATCTATCTATCTATCTATCTATCTATCTATCTATCTATCTATCTATCTATCTATCTATCTATCTATCTATCTATTTATCTATCAATCTATCTATTTGTTATGGACAGTGCATACAGGTAAAACTGTCGAAATGTATGGGCAGGTAATAAGTCTGGTAAAATTGCAAGAAAAATACAGCAAGAGATGATCAGTCTACAACTCAAGAGGTGTGTGTGTGTGTGTGTGTGTGTGTGTGTGTGTGTGTGTGTGTGTGTGTGTGTGTGTGTGTGTGTGTGTGTGTCACCCCTAAATGGATCTCTTGAGTATAATTAAAGTTTAAATGAAAATAAATAGATGACAAATTATTTTTTTAAAGCCTACAACTACCACAATGCATTGCGTTCGCTGCCCCCAACTTTCTTCCGGGTTGGAGCGAGAGTGTGCTGGCTGGCGCGAGTTGTATACAAACATAGGTCTGTTTATAATAAGGTAGTTAACACTCTTATATTGATTATAATAGCTTATATTGAGGTATAATAGGTCCATATTAGTTACCGCGAATACACCGCAACCATGCCCAACTGTTGCATGGTGCCAGGTTGCACGGAAAAGTCAAGACATCTTACTAAAGTTAGTTTTCACGTGTTGCCTGTGAGAGAAATTGAGCGCTGCAAAGCATGGCTACGTGCTATTAACAACCCACGGTACGGAGAAGATACCGCCGGTATGGATAAGCTGAAAAAGAAAATGGTGTGTAGTCTCCATTTCAAACCGAAGGACTTTGAGGATAATATTCTTGGCGCGAGGAAAGCCACTCTCATAGACACAGCTGTCCCGACTGTTTTCACTAAGGTAGCACCAATACCAAAAGGCACGGGCATACAGGTATTATATTATCTCTCTCTCTCTCTCTCTCTCTCTCTCTCTCTGTCTCTCTCTTTCTTTCTCTCTCTCTCTCTCTCTCTCTCTCTCTCTCTCTCTCTCTCTTTCTTTCTCGCTCTCTTTCTTTCTCTCTCGCTCTTTCTCTTTCTCTCTCTCTCTCTCTCTCTCCCTCTCTCTCTCTCTCTCTCTCTCTCTCTCTCTCTCTCTCTCTCTCTCTCTCTCTCTCTCTCTCTCTGTCTGTTAGGGACAGTGCATATTAAGGAACAGCTCAAACAAGTAGGCCTTCAGCTGTAAAAATGCGCATACAGGCAAGGCTGTCGAAATACATGGCAGTGTTTCCCCCAGAAAATGTCTTAGTCAAGGTGGTTACTGCCCCGTGTCGGGGGAGGCGCGGCGCATAGCGCCGCGTCGAAAATTTTAGGGGTATTTTGCTCAAAGATGCCAATGCGCCGTAAAAAAATAAACAACTGTTTATTTGAATACAAAAATAAAACAGACACTGACCTTACAGTTGGCAATTTTGTTTGCTATGTGCAGGTACAAATTATGTGTAAACGTACAGACAGTACAAAGCACAATTAAAGAAAACTTCTACTGTTTTGGTGCAATACTACTATACAGACACACTAAATATAAATAATGGACCATACATTTAACATGTGTATGCACATCAAAGTGCAAATACAACTTTTTAAAGTTCCTTTTTGGATGGGGGCTGTTGTGTGATTAATGGTTATTTTAAGCCTACTTGCTTGATTTATTTTTAAATACAGAGGTCGTTTTGGAACATGTATTTCCCAATTTAAAACATAAAAATAAAGCAGCATTGAAAATTCAGAAAATAAATCTTCTTGGCTTACACTAGCATGCTGTTTTAAAAATAACTTTAAATAATAAATACAATGTGTTTTCCCCTTAAAATGACTTAATGCATTTCAAAGACAGTAGGCCTAGTTTGGCACTTCTGTAAACACTTACTGAAACTTGCCTGGGCCATCACTCTCATGCCTTCTTCAAACTTTTCTCTGCGCTGATAGGTTGTGTTGCCACAGTGATGTGGAGTCTTAAACTATTCTATCTTTGCAGAGCACTTCTTTCTGTTCAGCTAAATATCCCCATAGAACTGCACTGCGTTTATTATCGCCACCAGTTAAATCTCGGTTTGCTTCTGCTCGTTTAACTTTCCCGCGTGCATGCCGTGGTCGCGCGCGGTGCGGTACGGTCGCGCGCGCAAAGCCGCAGACACAGAGCAGCTGATAGAGAAACGCTTGGAGACACATGCTTTTTACCGCAAATCGCGGCCTTTCGCGCAGTTATGACCATGCACAACACACACATCGCGCTTGCTAGTACATTGATTGTGCAGCACAAAAAAAAATAAAAAAATAAAAAAATAAATTATTTTTTATTTTTTTTGGGGGTCGGTTGGTAGTCAAGGCGGGAGGCTGGCGTTGCTAAGGCGGCCGCCTTAGCTATAAAGCGCTGGGGGAAACACTGCATGGGCAGGTGCTCTCCTCACTGAAAAAAGTAAAGTCTGGTAAAATTGCAAGACAGATATAGGTCTTGCAATGTACAGCCCCGTAAAAATGAAGAGACAATGAAGTCTGGATTTTACACACACACACACACACACACACACACACACACACACACACACACACACACACACACAGAGGCCAGCTGTGTGTGTGTGTGTGATTAACTTTTTTATTTCTGCTGACACTTCAGAAACCAAAGGAAACCTCAGCTGCTGTGATAGAGGGAGCAAAAGCTGATCAGTCTACCACACAAGACACAAGCAAAAAGGTAGGTGTGTGTGTGTGTGTGTGTGTGTGTGTGTGTGTGTGTCCATATGTGTGTGTGTCCATATGTGTGTGTGTCCATATGTGTGTGAATGTGTGTGTGTGTGTGTGAATGTGTGTGAATGTGTGTGTGTGTGTGTGTGAATGTGTGTGTGTGAATGTGTGTGTGTGTGTCCATATGTGTGTGAATGAGTGTGTCCATATGTGTGTGAATGTGTGTGTGTGTGTGTGTCCATATGTGTGTGAATGAGTGTGTCCATATGTGTGTGAATGTGTGTGTGTGTGTGTCCATATGTGTGTGAATGAGTGTGTCCATATGTGTGTGAATGAGTGTGTCCATATGTGTGTGAATGAGTGTCACCCCCTGTAAATAAAAGTTGACTGAAAATAAATAAATATTTTTTTTGTATTACATTATTCCATGTTATAGCCTAAATGCTGGAATAAATATAAATGGCTTTATCTATACATTTATTACGTGTTAATATGCATTATACCTAAAAAATAAAGACAGAGTTACAATCTTAATTTAATTGTTACAACATATCAGAGCCTAAAGTTTGTACTGAGCAGATTATGAATGTGTGTGTGAATGGTAACGTGGGAAAGGAAAACAGGTCTCCCTTGCAAAAGAGTCTTCTGTCTCAATGGGATTTACCTGTAGAAATAAAGGTTAAAAAAATAATAAAAAATAAAATCTGAAACCGAGAAAAAAAATCCTACAACTACCACAATGCATTGCGTTCGCTACCGTCCAATGCCACACACATAATAACACTCATTTACTTCCGGGTTGAGTCGGAACTGTCATAAACATTCCTATATTTTTTTTATAGGTCCATTGTTACCGTTAACGGCTCGCAAAAATGCCCAACTCTTGCGTGGTTCCCGGTTGTACCGACAAGTCTAGAGACTATTTAAAAGTTAGTTTTCATCAGTTCCCGGTGAAAAACATTGAGCGTTGTAAAGCCTGGCTGCGCGCTATTAAAAACCGAAAATACGGAGAAGACACCGGTATGGATAAGCTAAAAACTAGAATGGTATGCAGTCTCCATTTCAAACCGGAGGATTATGAAGGGGATATTTTCGGTATGATGAGGGCCGCGCTCATAGAAACAGCTGTCCCGTCTGTATTCGGTGCACGCACGCGCCTAGAGGTAAGAAAGACTAACGGAAAAATAGGCATACTGTACTTTTAGTAAACACGCCTAAATGACCCAAAATAATATTGCATTTGTTATATAAAGAGTCACTGTGTAGTTTCAGAGGAGGGGGGTTTGTTTACATTCACAGAGCCTGCAGTTAGTTTACTAAGCATATTTTATCTACATGTAATTCTTTGTATTGAATAATTCTATCATCATAAATCAAATTATGTTGAGGAACCTGGAACCAAACGTAAGACTAGAATATGTTTGTAAACCAAACTGTGGGCCCTGCTGCTGTAAACAACAACAACAACAGGGACAGTCAGACCAGTCACTTTACAGGAAAAAGATACACACCCAAAGTTACATGGTGCTCCTTTTAAGTGATGCTTAACAGGACAAAACAAGTGAAGGCAGGCTAACTGTGTGTGTGTGTGTGTGTGTGTGTGTGTGTGTGTGTGTGTGTGTGTGTGTGTGTGTGTGTGTGTGTGTGTGTGTTATTGACTGTTGTATTTCTGATGACTCTTCAAAGGGAACATCAGCTGCTGTGATACGAGGAGCCGATGATCAGTCTACCACACTAGAGGTATGTGTCTGTCTGTCTGTCTGTCTGTCTGTGTGCGTGTCTGTCTGTCTGTGTGTGTGTGTGTGTCTGTCTGTCTGTCTGTCTGTGTCTTAACTGTGTTGTATGCTGTCGTAAAAATACTGTATGTATGTATGATTGTCTAGGAGGGTGTCTGTCATTTTGGTTTAGTGTCATCATCTATTGATCTATCCTCTCCAATCTCTCTCTCTCCCTCTCTGTCTGTCTGTCTCTCCCTTTCTCTATCTCCAATCTCAATCTCACTCTCTCTCTCTCTCCCTCCCTCTCTCTCTCTGTCCCCTCTCTCTCCCTCCCTCTCTCTCTTTCCCCCTCCCTATACCTCTCTCTCTCTCTCTCTCTCTCTCTCTCTCTCTCTCTCTCTCTCCCTCTCTGTCTCTCTCTGTCCCCTCTCTCTCCCTCTCTCTCTCTCCCCCTCCCTATACCTCCCTCCCTCTCTCTGTCCTCTGTCTCTCTCTCTCTGTCTCTAGCTTTGTTGGCATAGCTATAATGCTAAACAGTGTTGCCAAAGCATTACAGATAATACAAATTCATAGTCAGAACAATATGTACAATATAACGTAACATACAGATGACTTACATATTCTAGCTAATATATAAAATAACACAGACAATCCATTTAAACAGAATAGTATACCTGATTATTACACTTTCACAATAAAATATAATGATGGTAATACTGTTAAGTTGATCTAAAGAAAAGCTCTCTTTCTCTCTCATAATAACAATGATAATATATTTTTTCATGTATCTTATATTTTGTTTTGTATTGTGTATTGTACAGCACTTTGGTCAACTGATAATTTAGACTTTGACTTTGATAATGCATCATTTTTCCACCGTCTTGAGATTTTCTAATGGGTGACTAACTTTTACCACAGTTATGTTCACTAATGCATTGCGTCCTTTCAAACAACACAGAATTTTTTTTTTTCTAATTCTTTATTGCTTCTGTATACTTCAGTGTAAACGGTCCGACGAACCTCGCATACACAATGGATGGTTAAGTAGACAGTATGTAGTATATACATGTTGAGTATGTAGGAGGGAGGACATTAGTCGGGCTTTAACAACACAGCCTTGGGATTTCTAGCTACCTGAGCTGTTCCCACTATACGGTGCCAAACATGGATATATATATTTTTTTTAAGATTATTTTTTGGCATTTTCAAGCTTTATTAGACAGTACAGAGTTCAAATGGGGAGAGAGAGGGGGGATGACCAGCAGTAAAGGTCCACGGGTCGGATTTGAACCTGCGACCACTGCAACGAAGGCCGGAGCCGATATGGTACACACTCTATCCACTACGCCACCGGAGAGCCCCGAAAATGGATATTGATCATGTAAGTTGCTTTTAATATTTTTTACTACTTCAATTTGTGATGTATTTATGGTGGCCCTTGGTATCCTTTACAGCTCAGAAAAAAATAAAGAGACCAATCTGAATTTTTCTTCAATCTTCATCTCTACAATTACTTAATGGAAATTGCTCTTAATGACAATATTTTTGGTGGGGAATTTGGTAGAAATGTTGTCAGGAGTTTGTAGAATAAAACCAAAATGTTCATTCTACTCAAACATATGCCTATAAAGAGTAAAACGACGAGAGACACTGAACATTTGGAGTGGTCTCTTAATTTTTTCCAGAGCTGTATGCTATTTCATTCATGTAGGCCTATTTAAATTTGTATTATTATGGCTATTTAAAAAATATTTGTTTACTCAGGCTTTATCCTTTTTACTTAGGCTACTTGTTGTAGGCTATATTTGTACTACTGCTATTAATAGCCTACTGTTATTGTCTGCATGATCCATTGTTTTTTTAAGAGTAGGCCTAATAACAATTAAATAAAATAATAATTTTTAGTTGCTTACCATATGGTGAATTTAGTAATTTGGAGCCCTAAAAACATACATTTTGCTTCCATTCTGTGTAGCCTACCTTATGTTTGTTTTTTTGACTTTGTGAGTTTGTGAGGATACAACCTTTTGCATTATTGTTATTTGTGTGTGTGTGTGTGTGTGTTTTTATATCGCTTATAAGCTTGAAAGGATCTGTAGTAGATAAAAAAAAAATACAGCGATTCAAGCGTCCATCTAATCTGCTCCCACAAACTTCACTTTTAGTCTTTCCTCCCTCTGTTGTGGTCATTTTAAAGTCACAAAATTATGTTCGTACATAAAAACAAAGACGAAAAAAATAAACAGTTTCTCTTCCGTCTTCTTTGTTGCCAAGGCGACGAGTCCCGGCGGCGGCGAGGCGAGCTACTAGCTACTACTAGCCTATCTGATTAGCCCGCTGATTAAAAGTTTGGGTTTTCAGCTCAAAAAAGGGGCAAAAACGCTCGGGAAAAGACGCATTTTGGTGTGTGTTTTTCTCGGTTTAAACGCCAAGATGAAGTGGTGTGTGTGTGGCGGCTGTTCCAACTCCCCATTACTCCTGTCCGACGGTCGTATGCGATTTCACAGATTCCCTGACCGGAGAAAAAGAGCAGCTAACTTTCGAGCCTGGGTGCATTTTGTACAAGTGAAGAGACGGGATTTTTTTATGGCCTCTGTCAGCAAATACACGGTCGTTTGCGGGGCTCACTTCAGGCCAGATGACTATGATTCCGGGGATATAATGGAGTTTAGGATGGGTTTTCGGAGCGAGAACCATGTGAGGCTAAAAGAAGGTGTTGTTCCCTCAATTCACGCCGCCCAAGGTGCAGCTTCGGACGGCAGCAAAATAGCTCACGCACCGGTCAGAGATTCAGCTATTCGCAAACGTGAGCTGTGCACTGTAAGTTTTTCATAGGCCTATATATGCAGTGGCTGAATCCTGTATGTGAAGTTTTGTGTTACATGTCTAGTACATTAGTTGGCGGTAATGCTACTAAATACATTGGTTAGGAATCCGCCATTAATTAAAGCAGCGAAGAAGAAAAACCACAACAACTTTTTTTCTTTTTTTTACTAGCACCTGGTCCTGGATCGATAGATAGCCACTTAGCACATTGTTAGCAAGCCAGTTTTCCTGTCCCCTTTACCCTAACAATGGCGTCTCGGTCTCACAAGAACTGTTTCTTCGATTGTAAGGGAAAGCTGTTTTTCTTCGGTTTGCCTAAAGAGCCGAGCACGAGGCAGACATGGCTAGACACGCTGTTTCCCGGACAAGAAGAAAAGCTTAAAGTGTTTCATTTCCACATTAATAGTGTGTCGGTTTGCTCACGGCACTTCGAGGCTAAATGTTTCGCAAACCTTGGGCAGTTCAAAGTTGGGTTGGCCGCAAGACCGTTACTAACTGAAGGCTCCGTGCCGACAATACTCGGTCGTGTTGATGAAGATTCAGACGCAATAACTGTGAGTTACATTTCAGTGTTTCCCCAGGTAAATCAATACATAGGCCAGGCTGCTGTCTGCAGGCGAATGGGATATACAGCATTATCAGCATGTTTTAAAGAAGAAAATGTCTCATAAATCAGACAGTGAACAACATATAAACACATCTCTTTGTAATAACCTTCAGAATAGTGCTGAGAATGATTATGGAAAGTTTAGTTGATGTAAGTGCTTTAGAAGTTGAGATTTTGGGTTCACATAATGGCTGATATGAATGTGCTAGTGAGGCTTAAACCTGCAGTGTGTAGAATTTTGGGTTTTATTTCCTAGCAGATTTTGTAGAAAGTAATTATAATATCCATAAGTACATTTAATTTAGTGCATAAAAGCTGAAAAAAAAATTTGAATTATTTTTTTTCCCTTAGAAAGGGTCTCATATATGTCCATATTTCTGCATATTTTGGACCAAGGCCTTGTGCCGCCATCTTGAAAGTGTCATAGTTGGAATGTCATCAGGTGCATTGTTTAAAATGTAGAATTGTTCTTGTCCTTGAAGGCCACTGTAGCTTCTGTTATTATTCTAAAGGGTTGGGGTTACCCAGGGAGCGTTGCATTCTAGAACTTTGTAGAACTTTCTTGATGATGTCATATTACACACTGCACCTTTAAGACCCCCCCCCCATGTTTTACATTAAACATGAAAATATTATTAAATTCATGGAAAAACAATATCGATTTCTCGAAGCCCACACTCAAATCGCCAGTGAAGTAAAAGAAAAACAGACACTCACTCAAGATGGTTTTTTTTTAAGAAGAAAATGTCTCATAAATCAGACAGTGAACAACATATGAACAAATCCTTCTGTAATAACCTTCAGAATAGTGCTGAGAATGATCATGGAAAGTTTAGTTGATGTAAGTGCTTTAGAAGTTGAGATTTTTTTGAAACACAAAATCACTTTAATTTCTCCATTGCCGGCTGTCTGTCTCTCACATGGTTGTTGTGATTTTAGACCTGATATTGAATTTATTGCGGACACAATGCTTGCCTCGTGTGTGTGTGTGTGTGTGTGTGTGTGTGTGTGTGTGTGTGAGAGAAAGAGACTTTTGGCATGTCTGTAGCGTACTTATCAAATTAATTTCTTGTATAGCATTATTACTTGCTGTAACTTGGTGCTGTAACTCTACACACACACACACACACACACACACACACAGTAGTAAATAAAGACTAACTATGGCTGTTATTCCTTCTCATGCAGGTTCTACACAATTGCTATCACACTAGCAAAACCGAAGAAACATTTTTGCCTCGTATCGTCAAAGTGGAGGGGGCCGATAACACACTTCTGGTGAGTGCAACACAGAACACAACTACAACTACACACTGTCTATTCTAGGGCCCCGCGGTTTATAGTGCGCTTGATTTGTATTTCCAGTACGTGTTTAAATGTGCAGTGTGTAATATGACATCATCAAGAAAGTTCTACAAAGTTCTAGAATGCAACGCTCCCTGGGTAACCCCACCCCTTTAGAATAATAACAGAAGCTACAGTGGCCTTCAAGGACAAGAACGATTCTAAATTCTAAACAATGCACCTGGGGTTTGGGGTTTAAGCGCCTTGCTCAAGGGCACAATGGTAGAGATGGTGGGCACCGCAAATGTAAGGCCATCCTACCATCCTGAGGAGGGGGATTTGTTTACATTCACAGAGCCTGCAGTTAGTTTAAAAAACATATTTTTATTCAGTTATGAGAATACACCTTAGAAAATGTTTCACTTCTTTTCTTACTCACACATACAGAGTTACACAATGCACCTTTTAAAGCTGCAGTGTGTAGAATTGTGTTTATTTCCTAGCAGATTTTGTAGAAAGTAATTATAATATCAATAAGTACATTTAATTTACTGCATAATAGCTGAAAAAAAAATAGAATTATTTTTTTCTCCCTTAGTCTCATATATGTCCGTATTTCTGCATATTTTGGACCGAGGCCTAGTCGCCGCCATTTTGGAAGTGTCATAGTTGGAATGTCATCAGGTGCATTGTTTAAAATTCAGAATTGTTCTTGTCCTTGAAGGCCACTGTAGCTTCTGTTATTATTCTAAAGGGTTGGGGTTACCCAGGGAGCGTTGCATTCTAGAACTTCCTAGAACTTACTTGATGTCATATTACACACTGCACCTTTTAAACCTGCAGTGTGTAGAATTTTGGGTTTTATTTCCTAGCAGATTTTGTAGAAAGTAATTATAATAGCCATAAGTACATTTAATTTAGTGCATAATAGCTGAAAAAAATTTTTGAATGATTATTTTTTCCCTTAGAAAGGGTCTCATATATGTCCCTATTTCTGCATATTTTGGACCAAGGCCTAGTGCCGCCATCTTGAAAGTGTCATAGTTGGAATGTCATCAGATGCATTGTTTAAAATTCAGAATTGTTCTTGTCCTTGA
This sequence comes from Hyperoplus immaculatus, assembly GCA_949357725.1. Taxonomy (NCBI): domain Eukaryota; kingdom Metazoa; phylum Chordata; class Actinopteri; order Uranoscopiformes; family Ammodytidae; genus Hyperoplus; species Hyperoplus immaculatus. The sequence goes on from CASHTC010000564.1 coordinate 15,293, forward strand.
AGGCCACTGTAGCTTCTGTTATTATTCTAAAGGGTTGGGGTTACCCAGGGAGCGTTGCATTCTAGAACTTCCTAGAACTTTCTTGATGATGTCATATTACACACTGCACCTTTTAAATTTTAAATTGTCTTCTCCTCCTGTTTAGATTCCAACACCAGCGGTTTCGACCAGTGAACAGAAACACACACCGATAGTGGACCAGGCATTCGCTCCATGTAAAGTTTCACGTGGGACGCAGGCCGCTGATTTTGGGACAAATAAGCCGTTGGGTCCGGGCACTAAAAACGCTGCCACTCAGTTGGCCTACAGCACACTGAAGGAAAGAGTCAGAAGCAAAGGTTTGTACGAGCTTTTTAAATGCATTTTCAGCATGTTTTTTTTAAGAAGAAAATGTCTCAAATCAGAAATTAAAATGGGTGAGCTGTGGATAGGGTGGTGGACCCTCAACTACAGGGTCGGTGGTTCGATCCCCCGTCTCCCCGCCACATGTCCAAGTGTCCCTGAGCAAAGAGACACTGAACCCTAAATGTCTCCTGATGGTTAGCCAGCACCCTGCGTGGTAGCTGCTGCTGCTATCGGTGTGTGAATGTGTGCTCCAGTTGTAAGTCGCTTTGGATAAAAGCGTCTGCTAAATGACATGTAATGTTATGTAATGTAAAATATACTCTTTCTTTCTTTCTTTCTTTCTTTCTTTCTTTCTTTCTTTCTTTCTTTCTTTCCTTCTTTCTTTCTTTCTTTCTTTCTTTCTTTCTTTCTCTCTTTCTTTCTTTCTTTCTTTCTTTCTTAATCAGCGTCCCAGGCGAGCGTTGTGTCCCAGAATGCCTCCACACAGACGAACCAGCTGAACAGCCGCTCCGGCCCAAAGTTCACTCAGAGGACGACAGGCAGACCTTCAAAGAAACAGAGACTGGAAGACTCTATGAACCAGCGTGCTGAGTCCAATTCAGAGCAAAATGGGTAAGATGAACTAACTTCTATCTTTATCTCATTCTACATTATTGTGTGTGTGTGTGTGTGTGCGCGCGCTCCTCCTTAAATATGTCTTGAATGTATCAGAATTGACAGAAGCGTTTGACTTGACTAAGGCTAGCAGTTTACAACATTATGACTGTCTATGCTAAAGGTTCAGTAAGTGATATGGTCCTTTTGAGCTAACTTCCTGTCAGTATTAGCAGTTAGCAGTCCCCTCCCTCGTCCCTACGTCACCATTTATTTGAAGTTGTATTGTGCTGGTTCTATAATGTCTGCTGGAATATTTTGAATTAAGGCGTAAAAGTACAAAGCCCTTTTAGCCTATTTTTGCATTTATACAATGGGGAAGAAAATCGCCATAATAAATTCAAAACTGCAAAAAAACGTTCTGTACTTGGCCAAGTGTTTCATATGTTTATTTTTGAACTATTGGCTATTTTAACTAATTTGGCTGCATTCTTACCTAGTAAAATAATCCACTGATACATTGTGTGTGTGTGTGTGTGTGTGTGTTTTGCTCTCATAGTGATCAGAAGTCGACCACAGACACAGGCAGACCTTCAAAGAAACAGAGACTCGAAGACTCTATGAACCAGCGTGCTGAGTCCAATACAGAGCAAAATGGGTAAGATGAACTAACTTCTATCTTTATCTCATTCTACATTAGTGTGTGTGTGTGTGTGTGTGTGTGTGTGTGTGTGTGTGTGTGTGTGTGTGTGACACCACCCAATTGTAGTTCTATATTTCTAGTTGTAGTTTTTATGTTACCAGACAGATTGACTTGGAAACATCTAAGTTGCATATAAGCGCCATGTTGTAGTATTACACAACTGAATAATGTAATTCCTGTCTGTCTGTCTGTCTGTCTGTCTGTCTGTCTGTCTGTGTGTGTGAGACAGAGAGGGAGGGAGTGTGTGCCACATACGGATATTGCTCAGGCTCCGAATGTAGAATATATATATATTTATTTTTTTGATTGGCGGGCTGAATTGAATGGAATTGGTTCGCGGGCCAGATCAACAATAGAAACGGGGCCATAGTTTGACACCCCTGCTCTAGGCCGTCCTACCACTGTTTTTGGCCAAGTGTTTCATGTGTTCATTTTCACATTTCAGGCAAACGTTTTTTATTTGGCTGCATACTTAAAGCTGGGGTGGAGGATTTGGGGAGAAAATAGCAGTTGTGATAGAGATTCGAATCCAAATACCTCAACCGCTCCACTTGTTCTCTTTGGTCCCTCCCCTATGGTCCCTCCCTGACACGCTCTACACCAACAAAGTCGGTGCCAAAGTGAATGGACAGTCCCAACAGCCAATAAGAACAGAGAATCGGAGCCTCGCTCTGATTGGTCAAAGTGTATAGCTCATGTTAACTTTGACCAATCAGAAAATCACACACCCCAGCTTTAACCTAGTAATGAATCCCCTGATAACTTGTTTTTTATGTGTTTTGCCCTCATAGTGACCAGACGTCCTCCACAGACACAAGGAACTGTGTATTCCTGTCCCGTCTGGAGAGTCTCCTGCTAACCTGTCCCGTGTGTGGGAGCGACTGTCAGATTAAAACATGGCGTCTCGGGACCTACGACAGCTTCATCCAGCTCTGCTCACACTGCACATACACCAGGAAATGGCTCGGCATGGAGGCAGAGAGCTCGCAAGCAACCTAGATTTTCAAGTCAAGTCGTTGGCTAAATAATTATGCTGGTTATATTCCTCCGAGAGGCATACAATTGCTAGTACACACTCACTCACTCACTCACTCACTCACTCACTCACTCACTCACTCACTCACTCACTCACTCACTCACTCACTCACTCACTCACTCACTCACTCACTCACACACACACACACAGGAATTACATTAGCATACATTATTGCGTACAACATGGCGGTTATTTGCAACTTAGATGTTTCCAAGTCAATCTGTCTGTTGACATAAAAACTACAACTAGAAATATAGAACTACAACTTGGGTGGTTATATTCCTCCGTGAGGCATACAATTACTAGTACACAGACAGACAGACAGACAGACAGACAGACAGAGAGAGAGAGAGAGAGAGAGATACAGACATAATTTAAATTAAACAGTGAAAGTCCAGTGTTGGTAGTGAACCCTTTTAAAGAAAGTGAAGCTCCTAAGAAGATACAACATGGTACAAGGTCACTGAGACTTCACAATGTGGAATTGAGTTTATACCCGTTTGATCGAAGTTTGAGTTTGTGCCAAATCTGAGAAAAACAAATCTCCCAAAGAGTTATGGAGATGCTTTTTTTATTGATAGTGTAGAGTCAGAGTTGAAATGGGGCAGAGAGGGGAGTGACATGCAGAGAACGACCGCGGGCTGGAATCGAACCCCGGGTCCGCTGCTGGCCGAGGCCCATGGGGGGGGGGGGGGGGAGGGCGCCCTACCAACTGAGCTAAGGGCGCCCTACCAACTGAGCTAAGGGCGCCCTACCAACTGAGCTAAGGGCGCCCTACCAACTGAGCTAAGGGCGCCCTACCAACTGAGCTAAGGGCCCATGGGGGGGGGGGGGGCGCCCTACCAACTGAGCTAAGGGCGCCCTACCAACTGAGCTAAGGGCGCCCTACCAACTGAGCTAAGGGCGCCCTACCAACTGAGCTAAGGGCGCCCTACCAACTGAGCTAAGGGCGCCCTACCAACTGAGCTAAGGGCGCCCTACCAACTGAGCTAAGGGCGCCCTACCAACTGAGCTAAGGGCGCCCTACCAACTGAGCTAAGGGCGCCCTACCAACTGAGCTAAGGGCGCCCTACCAACTGAGCTAAGGGCCCATGGGGGGGGGGGGGGCCCTACCAACTGAGCTAAGGGCGGGGGGGGGGGGACGCCCTACCAACTGAGCTAAGGGCCCATGGGGGGGGGGGGGCGCCCTACCAACTGAGCTAAGGGCGCCCTACCAACTGAGCTAAGGGCGCCCTACCAACTGAGCTAAGGGCCCATGGGGGGGGGGGGGGCCCTACCAACTGAGCTAAGGGCGCCCCTACAGTACAATTTGACCTTTGACCTCCAAAATCTATTCAGTTCATCTTTGAGTCAGAGTGGACAGTTTTTGATAAGTTTGAAGAAATTCCTTCTTGAGATATTGTGTTTGTAAGAATGGCCAGTACGGACAGACAACAATGCCTTCGTCTATGGCCAATGCAAAGGGCAGACAGCAATGCCTTCGTCTATGGCCAATGCAAAGGGACATGAAAATGACCTTGGGAACATTGTTTTTTGTACATTTGTTTTATATGTAAACAAGGTTTTGTTGTATATTGTAAATAAAAAATGTTTACTTTCTTGATCTGAGTCTGTGATTGTTTTCAACTTGCAGCGACAGATTGTGTTGGTTTCAAATGATTAAAGGTGGAGTCAGTGGTTCTGGAGAACGCTTGTTGTCAAAATCAGTGAATATCTCCTCATGAGCTGCCACCTGTCTGTACTGTGTGTGCACTGAAAAAAACAAATCCAGTCGTTAATACACAACCTATGCTCTGTAAACAGGCATAATGTTGACTGCGACAGTGGAGCCTTCTTTGTTTAAACATCAGTTTACAGAGCCTAGGCTGTGTAATAATGGATTTTTTTTTTCAGCACACACACAGTACAGACAGGTAGCGGACCGTGAGGAGATATTCTCAAGAAATGCTGAATTTACTCAATTTTTTTTTCTTTTCTCTTGGGATGTGAATATATCGCAGGATCAAACTTATCTTTTTTTTTTTTTTTTAAAGATATATTTTGGGCATTTTTATGCTTTATTGATAGTGTAGAGACAGAGTTGAAATGGGGCAGAGAGGGGAGTGACATGCAGAGAACGACCGCGGGTGGGAATCGAACCCGGGTCTGCTGCTGGGCCCGGCCCGGGAGGGGGACGCCCTACCAACTGAGCTAAGGACGCCCCCAAGATCAAACTTATCTTAACTAGGAATAAGAAAAAGCTTTAAACAAATCCAATCCAAACCAATTATAATTTTACATATTTTGCCACTTTTTGTCCAACTCAAATGCATTAAAAAGCTCATGTTAAACTAACAGGCAATTCCTGACACATTGTTTTATTTGAGCTGACATTTCAACAGCCCCCAATATTCACACAAACTCAAAACATTGTGAATCAAAATGTCTGAAAAACTGAGATAGTGTTTGTGTATTTCTCCCCACCATTGACTTATATTACTAAATTAGTGACTTGAGTCTTGGGGTCAAATATAATTGACGAAATATAATTTTTTCTCAACCGAGCTAAGGGTGTAAGGGCAGAGGGTGTAATATTGTATGGAATGTAAAGCCCACTGAGGCAAATGTATTTGTGATTTTGGGCTATACAAATAAAACTGATTTGATTTTAACGAAAGTACTAACTAAAGTTGTTGTGCCATAATATAATTTTAACGTTCTCCCACGTTGTTCTATTCCAGAATGCGGTCAGACAGACGTACAGACTGAACATCAGCAACGGCCCGCGGATGTGCTTCGAGCAGAGGAGCGACATACCGGCAAAGCGACTGAGGTTTGAAGACGCCACAAACGAACCCACTGACCCCAATACTGAGCTGAATGGGTAAGATGATATTATATTATGGCTCACATTTCACAACATTATGTCTGTACGCGTAAGTAATTGATATGGTAATGCGAATGTTAGGCACCTGAAATTATGCTGAATAAAGAAAAATTATAAATCATTTATTTTAAAATTTTTGAAAAGTGTTTGAAATCAGAAAACTTTACTAGAAAATGCTGGATTTTTTCAACATTGACCAGACTGATTTTTTTTTTTTTTTTTTAAACCTTCATGGTCCTTGGTCATATTATTTAAAAGGATACTACATTTTTTTTATTTTTATATTTATTTTCAACAAATATCTTAAAGGTGCAGTGTGTAATATGACATCATCAAGAAAGTTCTACAAAGTTCTAGAATGCAACGCTCCCTGGGTAACCCCAACCCTTTAGAATAATAACAGAAGCTACAGTGGCCTTCAAGGACAAGAACAATTCTACATTTCAAACTATGCACCTGATGACATTCCAACTATGACACTTTCAAGATGGCGGCATTAGGCCTTGGTCCAAAATATGCAGAAATATGGACATATATGAGACCCTTTCTAAGGAAAATAATAATAATTAAAAAAAAAAATTCAGCTATTATGCACTAAATTAAATGTACTTATGGATATTATAATTACTTTCTACAAAATCTGCTAGAAAATAAAACCCAAAATTCTACACACTGCAGCTTTAAGGAGAATTGATGGCTTTTATGGGCAGTGGAAATGGAGCTGTAGAGGATTACTTATACAATGCTGCCCCCAACTGGATATATGTGGAACTGCATAAACAGTTCTCTACAGTATGCTTAAAGGAATACTTCACCCATACGGAACCAGCGTTCTATCATTATAAAATCACTATTATAATATAATGAATGAGGTTTTTCTTCCCTCAGTCTTCCCTTAGTATTCCCTTGGCCCAGCTGTCCTGTTAATCCTAACCCTTACTGTGATGTCACAAGAAGGAAACTGTAGGGTTAGACAGTGAGACCATAAAACACTCTTTCTGCCTTTTCTCAGGCTAAGATGATCCGATTTCTATTTTTTTTTGCACATTTATACTAAATAGGATTTCCGAGTTCAATACACCTTCATATTCCAACCGGCGAAGTAGGCCTTTAACATTGGGCCCGGGTCGTTCTCTGCATGTCATTCCCCTCTCTGACCCATTTCATCTCTGTCTCTACAAACTGTCTAATAAAATCAAAAATGCCAAAAAATTTATCTTAGGTGCACAATGTAACTTTTGGTGTGTCAGAGAATTTTACTTTTATTTTTAAACAGACTTTCCTCACAGGAAAATGTGATCCCTGGAACACTGTTTGAAGTTAGAAAGCTTCCTGAAAAGTTACTGTTTCACTGTTGTTGTTGTTTACAGCAGCAGGGCCCACAGTTTGGTTTACGAACATATTCTAGCCTTACGTTTGGTTCCAGGTTCCTCAGAATAAATTAGATTTATGATGATAGAATTATTCAATACTAAGAATTACATGTAGAGAAAATATGTTTAGTAAACTAACTGCAGGCTCTGTGAATGTAAACAAATCCCCCTCCTCTGAAACTACACAGTGACCCTTTAAAAAATAAAAATAAACCGCATGTTACCATATTTATATAATTATAATGCTGCTGTCGAACCCAAGGTATAGTGCAGTACGCTACCAGTCTTACCTTTGGAGACATTGATATAAGTGCCTTTTATAATTTGTTGGAATATTTTTATTCTTATTTGTGTGTGTGTGTGTGTGTGAGTGAGTGTGTGTGGTCGGTCTATTTTTGTATGTCTTTTAAAGCTGCAGTGTGTAGAATTTTGGGTTTTGTTTCCTAGCAGATTTTGTAGAAAGTAATTATAATATCCATAAGTACATTTAATTTAGTGCATCATAGCTGAAAAAAAATTTTTGATTATGTTTTCCCTTAGAAAGGGTCTCATATATGTCCATATTTCTGCATATTTTGGACCAAGGCCTAGTGCCGCCATCTTTAAAGTGTCATAGTTGGAATGTCATCAGGTGCATTGTTTAAAATTTAGAATTGTTCTTGTCCTTGAAGGCCACTGTAGCTTCTGTTATTATTCTAAAGGGTTGGGGTTACCCAGGGAACGTTGCATTCTAGAACTTTGTAGAACTTTCTTGATGATGTCATATTACACACTGCACCTTTAAATAGACCTTCAGTCTGATCATTTAAGTTGATGATGATGGTACTGAGAAATGTATTTCTTTATGTGTGTTTTTTCTTCATAGGGGGACGGACACAACTACAGACACAACCACAGACTCAATCACAGACACGAGACCCAAGACAAGAGTCTCTAAATCTGAGCTGCGTCTGAAAAGCCTAATCCTGACGTGTCCGGCCTGCTACAGCGACTGTAAGGTGAAAACATGGCGGCTCGGGATGTACGATACTTTCATCCAGCGCTGCACCAACTGCACTTACACCAGGAAATGGCTCGGCATGGAAGCAGAGAGCTCCAATCGCCATCAATCTGACTGAAATACACACACACACGGATGGACAGAGAGAGAGAGACACACACACACACACACACAGACACACACACACACACACACAGGGAGACAGACACGGACACAGGGAGACAGACACACACACAGACGGACACAGAGAGAGAGACACACACACACACACACACACACGGAGACAGACACACACACACGCACAGACAGACACACAGACGGACACAGGGAGACAGACAGACACACATACACACACAGACAGAGACAGACAGACACACATACACACAGAGACAGACAGACACACACACACATACACACAGAGACAGACACACACACATACACACAGAGACAGACACACACAGACGGACACAGAGACACCCACCCACCCACCAAGGGAATGGAAGCAGAAAGTTCAACTCACCATCAATCTGACACCCACGCAAGAAACGCAGAATTTTTCCAAGTCTGTGTGTGTGTGTGTGTTGCAGGCTGTATAATTAGGTGTAGCAGTGACTGTTTTTTTTACAGTAATCCAGTCTATTGTATCTAGCTGTCCGCAGAAACACACACACACACTCTTCTCCTGCAATTATTGGTGAGTGCTGTGGTTTTTTTGCTCCTGTATGGCAGCGAACTGACACACACACACACACACCTACACACCTCAAGTCGTTGGCTAAAATAAGAACTACAATTTGTTTAGAACTACAACTTGGCGCCAGTACCTTTTGTATTTTCAGGTGCATTTCCTATTATATTAGAATATCATGGAAAGGCTAAATTTATTTCTGTAATTAAATTTAAAAAGAGACAGTTCCATATATCTAATATCTACTCAGTTCATCTTTGAGTCAGAGCGGACATTAGTGCAACGTTTGAAGAACCTCAAAGAGTTCTGGAGATATTACGTTCACAATTCATGCGTTTGCAGTGATGTCATATCGTTAGCCTCATAGCATTATTGCCTAAATCATATTTACTCTACTTTTACTCTACATCTGCTTTACCCTACTCTATAACCCTTAAAATATGACTTAAAATTATGCTATTAGGCTAACGATATGGACCTTTTGACCTGCAAAATGTAACCAGTGTTTCTCCTCATCGAATATAAGTTTGAGAGAAATTTAGCAAATGCCCGTCAAATTGTTCTTGATTTTACGCTCAGACGACCCAGAAACAGACATGCCATCCGAACGGTCAATGCCAATGGATTAAAAATCGCATTTATAATCTGTATATTTGTAATGTTAACAAAGTTATGTTGTATATTGTAAATAAAAGTTTTTTACTTTCTTGATCTGATTGTTTATAACTTAGGGATCATCTGTCAGTACAGATAGAGGAAAAACTAGTAGTAGCTTTAAAGGGTCAGTGTGTAATGTGACATCATCAAGAACGTTCTACAAAGTTCTAGAATGCAATGCTCCCTGGGTAACCCCAACCCTTTTGAATAATAACAGAAGCTACAGTGGCCTTCAAGGACAAGAACAATTCTAAATTTTAAACAATGCACCTGATGACATTCCAACTATGACACTTTCAAGATGGCTGCACTAGGCCTTGGTCCAAAATATGCAGAAATATGGACATGTTTGAGACCCTTTCTAAGGGGAAAAATAATAATTCAAAATATTTATTTCAGCTATTATGCACTAAATTAAATGTACTTATGGATATTATAATTACTTTCTACAAAATCTGCTAGGAAATAAAACCCAAAATTCTACACACTGCAGCTTTAACAAAATGAAAAACTTTCCCTGCGTTCCAATCCCCATACTTTCTACTATTTAGTACAATGGAAAAAAGATTTAGGACGTCCCGATTTTTGTGGCCAGATTTAGTATGGTTAGAAAGACCTGGATGTCTACTACACCTGGCCAAGATTTTTAGAGTTGAAAACATCCTGGTTGCAATTGGGACATACTTTACTCTCTTATTTCATCATAACATTGCGCCTTGATCTTGCCTCTTGCTTTTATATCCGTCGCATCCCCGTTTGTTTTCATATGGAGGCTTCGTCGATGTGACGTCACTTCACGTGCGCAATGGATTGTGGGTCAGAATCGCCCAAATAGGATGCAGTTTTCAACACTAACAATCTTGGCTGCATGAAGTAGGACATCCGGGTACTTCTAACCATCCTAAATCTGGCCACAAGAATCGGGACATCCTAAATCTTTTTTCTACATACTATATAGTAGAAAGTATTCGATTCGGAACGCAACCTAGGTATATATAAAATAGAAATGTCAATGCTATACAGTATGTATTTTTAAGTTTACCCGTATAGTGAGTTTGAGTATTGTTTGGTGGTCATTTTCAATGTTCAGAAGTTTCCCCAAATTAAGAAAACAATGAGTTCGTCTTTTGACTTTTTGTTTTTGGAAAAAGTTAAATAAAAACAATCCTGTGTTGAACCAGAAAGGAGAAAGCTAGCTCTGTAGAATCAAGCTTAAATTATAATTCTATTTCTAACCATACTAAAACCAACCACAAGAATCGGGACATCCTGAATCTTTTTTCTACCATACTAAATAGCAGGGATTGAGTTTATCTTTTTGTTTTTTAATTTAAACAAGCAGAAAGATATCTCTGTAGAATCACACTTATTTTAATATAATTATATATATATTTTTTAAAGATATTTTTGGCATTTTTATGCTTTATTGATGGTGTAGAGACAGAGTTGAAATGGGGCAGAGAGGGGAGTGACATGCAGAGAACGACCGCGGGCTGGAATCGAACCCGGGTCCGCTGCTGGGCCCTACCAACTGAAAGAGCTAAGGGCGCCCCCGACTATAATTATATTTCTAAGCATACTAAAATCAACCACAAGTATAATCAGTAGAATCAAACTTAATTTATTTGGGCAAAGGAAGATGGTGGGATACACAGAGAGGCATAATCTGTCTGTACAGAGGGGTAACAGTGATTATATTGATCAGGTTGTGATGGGCTATTCTACTCCTCGGCCTCCGCCTCCCTCCACTCCTTAGGCATAAGCTTCCCCACAGGAGACATGTTCCAGGTGATACCAGTCTGAGTCAGCACCTGGTAATGTACACACAGACAGACAGACACACACACAGACAGACACACAGACAGACAGATAGAAAGACAGACAGACAGACAGACAGACACACAGACAGACACCAAGGAAATACATTATTCAGGAGTGAGAACTACACACAGACACAACTACTTTATACTATATGCATTTTTTTATTTTATTTTGATCTTTAAGTGATTCTATGAGTGATAATAGGCTTCAACTGGGGCTGTCAAGCGATTAAAAAAAATAATCTAATTAATTACAGGCTCTGTGATTAATGAATCTATTTCTATGATTCTCATAGGTCAAATGGCACTATCAGAAGGTCTGTTTCTGTGACATCACAGAAAGAGAAATTGAGGGTTAAAAAAAACACTCTTTCTGCCTTTTCTCAGGCTAGGATGAACCGATTTTTTTTTTTTGCACATTTATACTACATAGGATCTCAGAATTCAATACACCTTCATATTCAAACCGGTGAAGTAGGCCTTTAAACGAAATGAACGCATTAATCTGACAGCCCTGGTTTCAACACACATGTAGAGACTCCTAAAAGGTTGAAGGCTTGTTGTCTAAATCAGTGAATATCTCCTCATGATCTACTACCTGTCTGTACTGTGTGTGGAGGAACAGCGCGCACGCACTACAGACAGACAGCGCGCACGCATTACAGACAGACAGCGCGCACACGACATCGTTACTCACGTATCCCCAACAACTTATATGACAGTATCACAGATTAAATTGATTATAATAACCACTTCTAATTGCATATTAAATGGTGTATTTCAACATGATGACAGCAGTACTCATTTAAGGGCTTTGGGTGTGAGAAAAGCGCTGTATAAATTGAGTATATTATTATCATCATAACTCACGTATGACCAGACGCCGATGCAGAACACCACTCCTCCTGCCATGATGCCTGTTCCGTACTGAGAGTGGAAGTCTGGCACCGTGGATCCATGCCGGACCTGCTGCACAGCGCGGCCTGATGCAGAGGAGACAACATAGAGCCAGGTTAACACAGCAGAGAATACACATACTCTTCCCTTTTAAAACATGTTTATATGACCACTGCTAAATGTAAAGCAGCAGAGAGGTGTGTTAATTTACTGTGCTAATGATAATAATAAACTGGTACATAAACATAACAGAATTGTCATATTGTCATTGCACAAGACAACAGCAGTTTGTTGGAGCAGTCTTCCAGTTGCACAGTAATATACATATACATATGAGAAAACGTAAAAACCTCATCAACAGTAAAAATATATATATATATAAAAGGAACACAACACATTAGCTCTGCATTCCAAATCACATACTTTCTCCTTTTACTATACTACATACCAAATCAAGCTGGTTTCCATACTGCATAATGCAATCGGATGTATTAGGGCATCCTGGTATTTTTTTGCATACTTCATTTGACAAGCATGCATACGAAATGCAAAGCAAAAACAAAAATACATACACACAATATACAATGCAAATACACAACAGGCTGATGTCCGTGTCCTTAAATGCCCTTTCTCAAACAGACTGCCCGATATCACGGATCTAACCTACACAGTTAAGCGTGGCCTTTTATCTTTAGTAGCTGATGCATATTTAGATTAACTTTTAGATATACTTTAGAAATTAAATGTCATTATGATATGGATTTACAAGGAAGTGTGACGTACGGTTTAAAATGTTGCTATTTTACAGGACCCTCCTCGAGTTGTAGCATAATTAACGATTAAAAAAACAAACTTATTTAACTCGGGAAAGACACATTAAGGCATTTTATTAAATAATTTAAGAGTTATAAGCAATCATGTGGCTGATGCTAATGTTAGCCATGTTAGCAATAGTCGCGGTCACAGCCCAAAGACAGGCCCGTTTAAACCCGTTTAACGCCAATATTCTGATATTCAAATATCCCCTGATGAACACACAAGTACAATATACGTCTAGAAATACATAAAAAGCAGTTTATTTACCGGTAAGGTTAGCAGTAGCCTTTGCAAAGCGGAACATGTTGAGTTAGCTTCTCTGTCTTCTGTTACCCTTGAAGAACGGAAGAGTAATATATGCGGACGCTGCTGCACGTACGCTCAAAGGATGTGACGTTTGCTGAGTCTGCGCATGCGCTAACCGTGAAGTAACCGTTAAAAGTGAGCGAAATACAGTAAAAAAGACATATAATCAGACTATAATGGTATTTAACAGCCAAGACAACACGTATTATGTATTTATAGCATTTAAATTAACGCTAAAATGGGTTTAAGTGGTAGTAGTGAGGTTATATAGGACACTGACTTCAGGTTTTATCAGCTGTCAGGATGGCCGAGTGGTCTAAGGCGCCAGACTCAAGGATTGATCTCCTTCCGGTGAAATGGGAATTCTGGTCTCCGAATGGAGGCGTGGGTTCAAATCCCACTTCTGACATTACTTTTTTTATTTCGATACCAAAAATATAAAACACAGTAGCGGTCAATGATAAACATCTGAGTATCCGTACTTCATAAAAACGCGGTAGATAGAATTATTAACAGCTACGTTGTTAGCGATTGTAATAGGCTACTTCTTGTCATTTTCCCTAACTTTTATCTATCGCGATCTACATTTACTTCAAATACAGCCGTATGAATATGAATAAAGTACTTTTAAGGGTACAGGCGAATACATTTCCTTGGGGGTAAAATGACCCTTTTTACACATTTTCTCGAATTTTACACAAACGGCAATGAAACCGAAACGGTCGAAATTATACAAATAGGCCTAGAACACGCTTTTTTTAATTTATTTTTATTTTTTATCACTGATGCTTATTCAGAATATTTAAGTAGCCTATGAGTGTGACTTCAGTATAGTCTCTTGAAGGGAAAGGTGTAATAAATAGGCTACATCCTTATTTGTAATTCACTTAATATTTACTTCATAAAATAAACTAGTTGAGGAGTTTTGTTTTTAATAAAAAAATGTATAATGAAATTACATGTTTATTTTATTTAGTATATCGACATACATTTATAAAGGAAGTAACAGTAGAAAGTAGAAAGTCATCTTATTTCACTTCACAAGCCTGAGCTGAATGCAATAAATAAAATAGTAAAAGTGCAAAGAATTAAAGAAAGAGGAAAAAATAATAAAACAATAAAATAAAATAATTAATAATACATTTGAGGAGAACACACAGAATTGAGTTTTTATAGTTTTCTTTATTAAAGCAAAATATCATTTCCAGGATTATAACAGTCGGACAGTATTATGACATGATGGAGTTATCGTGTTCATTTACATCCTAAATCCAAATGTTCAATTGTTCCCTTCGTTCAATCTGTTTTAACCAAAAGTCTCCAAATGTGTTAAAATCATGAATTTTACGAAATATATAAATGTTATACATGATTCAACACAATTTTATACATCCAGGAAAACGCACCATTTTACTTCAGGATTACAAATAAACAATAAAAAAAAAAAAATTGTGAAACATTTGCATAAAGTTATAACGTTTTTAAACTAGTTGCATTCTGAAATTATAGCCTCAAGTTTTCAGCTGAGAAAAGCACATTCAAAATCATGTTTTAAACAGTAGCTTCCTGTAATGTTACGTCCTTATACAATGAGCTTTAGCGTCAAAGAGAATGTCAACAAACCATTGACTACACGGGGGAATACATTTAATATGGAAGATTTAACTTGTAGGACTTGAAAAATCACATTCATAGCAGCAGATTAGCCCTTTATGCTTTGTAAATTAAGCCGATTCTTCGCACCACTTACTGACACTTTCTATCTGCACCTTTTACATTTATTTATTTTCATGTATGTTATACAGGTATGTTGTTTTGTATTGTTTCTTGCACAGCACTTTGGTCAACTGATGTTGTTTTTAAATGTGCTGTAGAAATACATTCGACTTTGAAATATGTAAAAACTACTGCCTTCAATGAGGAATTCACATTTAAATTTTGTATTATTTTGCTGCTTGTAATTTTTGTAAATTATAAAAATCTACAGATCTACAGTCCAAAAATCGGGAAAATCACAAACAATTTCTGCAAATTCTAATATTTGTGAGACAGGTTAATCAAAAGGTGACAGAAAATGAAGATAGAAATACTTGAAAACCAAAGCTTAGGGGGGCAAAGAGAGGACATTTTAAATTTAGTAACGGAAAGCAGAAAATAGTTCATGTTTTTTGCCTTAGAAATGACTTTATTAAAGGTTTTATAGTAGGAATTATAGTATTTTTTGCATCACATTTCACAGATTACGTCGCCGCTGCTGCCGGACGCAACAACGTAGATTGTCACAGGTTTCAAAAATCTCTTACAGTTTAAAAGGTGTGTAGTGTGTGTGTGTGTGTGTGTGTGTGTGTGTGTGTGTGTGTTTAAAGATGGTGTCAGTGATTCTGGAGAACGCTTGTTGTCAAATTAATTTTTTTGTCAAAGTCAGTGAATATCTCCTCATGATCCTCTACCTGTCTGTACTATGGCTGAGTCTAGGCTGTGTATTAATTAACCCCAGATTTTTTTTTCAGCGCACACACAGTACAGACAGGTAAGCGGATCATGAGGAGATATTCACTGATTTAGGACAAAAAAAAAAAGTGATTTTGACAACAAGCGTTCTCCAGAATCACTGACTGCACCTTTAAAAAGGGGCAGACAGAGAAACAATTAAACAGTTAATATATATATATATATATAACAGTAAATGACAGTTTGAATGCAGACGTGTTTGATTAGGATAAATTGCTTCACACGGATTATCTGTTTATAGTGTTTATGTGACAGATTCTAAATCATTAACATGGCTCCAGGCTGTGTGTAAAGGCTTTTGCACACCGGACACGTCGAGAATAAACAGCACGAAAAAATGCGATCGTAATTTGGACCGTGAATTTTGACTTGTGTGTCTAACTATCTGAATCAACGTCTTAGAAAAATCAAACTCCTGTCGAAAAAATTATAAGCCGTGAATTCCGCTTCATGGAAGATTATATTGACTCTATATACGTTCACTAATTATTATGAGCGGGAAAAATTAAATCGCACGGAAAAAATAAATCGCGCCCGGTGTGCAAAGGCCTCAATTCTCATGATTTTTAATACACTCTTCAAAACTTGTCCAAATAATCTTTAATCTCAGACGAATCGTTCCATAGCCTTGTCTTGGTATTGGACCTAGAGCATAAACACAGAAGTGTGCAAATGGATTCACTGCTGTAGCTTTAAATGATCAGAACAAGGGATGAATTCAGTATTTGGAAATATTTCGAATCCTTATACAAAATGGTACGACAAAAAAAAAAAAAAAATCTGACCGTTTCAGAAATATTTAAAAGGTGAAGTAAGCGGTTTATTTATGTTAATATATGTGTTAAATCGCTCTTTATTCATACAGTGATCACTTACATAATGTGCGCGTTTCATAAAGCCGATCTCTAGCTAAAAGAACCCTTCTGCTTACAGCACCTTTAAAAGTTCCTCGTAGCTTTAAATTATCGAAGTGACTTTTATTTGATAAGATTTTGTTTGCCCTTAGTCATTATGATAGAGATGTGGACCCATGATGAGAACAAAATAATGTAATTTTACTTGAATTCAATATTTCTTTTAATTAATTTGAGCCAATTTTCTCCCCGATTCAACTCATTTTTCGTGGATTTCTGGATGAAAGGAATGTTTTTAAACTGCATACATCCTCAGACCAACTGTTCTCAACGTACAGATACAAATACAACCGTCAGCAGCTTTATATAAAGTTGGAATAATTCCTCCAATGAGTCAAAATCAGGATACAAATAGACAGAAACTCCATTAAAAAAGGTGCTCCGAGGAACTTTCAGTGTGTGTTAATTCTAGCGCCGCCTTTGGACAAAAGCGGTAGTGTTTTTACCACGCCAGCTGTTGTTCCTGGGTGAGCTTATATACCCATGGCAAAGGCATTAAGAAAAACTATATGAAAAAAAAAAAAAAATAGCATTCTTTTGCACTGATGGTCTCGTTTAGCTGTTACATGTAATCTATGATCATCAGAGTGATAAATTTGACCGTTTCAGAAATATTTTAAAAGTTCCTCGTAGCTCCTTTAAAAAAAAAATCTAAAGAATGCAGCTTGTATAAGAGTATATA
>CASHTC010000564.1:37500-67500 GCA_949357725.1 Hyperoplus immaculatus
TAATAAGGCTAATAAACCTCAATTCAGCCGCAAAACTACAAGGCAATGACTCAAAAATACTAAGTAATGCTAAAAAACAACTTAAAAAGTCACGTCAAACTACTATATTGTGACAAAAAAAAACGAATATACTTTTATTTTACCGAGGCAAAGTTTTTTATTCTCCTATGCAGTAACTCATCTCCCTTTCAATAGACGATCTCTGGTTCCAAGGCTACGCAGCTCCTCTTTATGTTGTGAAACGGGACCTCGACTAGACTATAGAACTCCCAGGGGGTGTGTGTGGCGATACATTACATTTTAACAGTTACAAAAATCCCTTTAACACACGCCAAACTGTGAGCTACAACACACTTGCATTTAACATCAACTTATTTCTAAATTTGACATGGTATAAAACGCTCTAAATATGTTCCAAAACATTCAGGGAATATGCTAGTCGCAGCCATAAAATAGGCTAAGTCCTCAGGTGTCCTTAGAAACCTGTTAAGTAGAGTACGCCATGTTAGCTGTTGGCATGTCTTTTGTTTGTGGGTTCACTTTTTCAGTTGTCTGTTTGTGTTCTTTGAAAAAAAAAGTAGGCCTATTAAAAAAAAATAGCCTACACCACTGTTTCGGTGTCGACCGCACAAAAACTACATTTTGCATCCATCTCTGTCTATTTAGATACGTGCACATTGTAAGGATTCCTCCATGTATTATGCAAAATTACAAGAAATATCTATTTTTTACAACATTTGAAAGTTAAAAAAACAAAACAACTGCCTCTGCACGCAACGCCAGAAGTTGATGACGTTACGTTCGAAGAATGGAATGGAGTCATGGAATGGAACGCTGTGTAACCATAGAGACAGTAGGCGGCCTAAATAATATGATATATATAAATAAATGTTGGTGTTGTTGTTGTTTTTTTACCTGGTCCGTAGAACTTCTTGCCCCGGGTTACGTCGAAAACCTTCCCGTTAATGGCCATGAGGATGCGGGGGTCTTGTAGTCCATCGTACGGCCTCAGTTCGGCCAGGGAGAAGTCCCTCTTTTTCAGCTTGGGCAGCGGCTTCTCGCCCTCTTCGACCTCCGGGGTTTTGTCGCCGCGAAATATCTTATAAAGCAAGAAGAGACAGAGGCTGAGGAGGGTCAGATTCAGAGGAGAAGTGAAAATCTCCTGGAAAACGCCAACTGAAGAAGTTAACTCGCTTGTTCCGTCTTCTTCGGCCATGTTGGATTCTGTGTGTGTGGTGTGTGTGTGTGTGTGTGTGTGGTGTGTGTGTGAAAGGGGCAGATCTCACGAACCAATCACAGCCGCTGTTTCAGAGGCATCGTTAACGGTTTTGACGAATCAGGTTCCCCCTGTGTGTGTGTGTGTGTGTGTGTGTGTGCGTGTGCGTGTGTGTGTGTGCGCGTGCGTGTGTGTGCCTTGCCTATTGTTGACATAACTGTGTAGCCTACTTATTTATTCTCCATTGTGGACTTACTGTCCTAAAAAAAATAAAAATAAAATGTACACACTAAATAATTGTTTTAGAAAAATGAACAACGCTCAAGGGTACTCATTTCTGACGTGTCCATAGTGTACAGACATACAAAAGTTTTAGCCTAAACAGTATAGAATCAACAAGTAGGCTTCCAGATACAATATCAATACTTTAGTACTATTTTCAGTAAAATATTTCTAGTGAAATTCATTATAAGTAACCTATTAATTGCCTAAATAATAGTAAAATAACATAAATTTAAAATAATAATAATAAAACTACAAAAAACTACAAAAAGAGACTATTTACCGTTCCACATCCGGTAGTTGTGTCCTGCATTTCAGTCCCTCCGCCTCCGCCGCGTCATTAGTTCCGGGCTCAAACAAAGCTCCGATGATGTTAAACAATTCCCGTCACTTCTCTGGGAATGTTTTCAGAAGTAAATAGAGCTCTTGCCCTTTTAAAAAAAACCACTTCAACCGGTTTCTGTAACGATATTTAAGCCGGAACTAGCGTATTTATTTTATGTGAAGTCATTGCGCTAAAGTGGAACTCAATAATTATTCGCTGACGGACCTAGAACCATAACAACATAACACCACCCAAGCAGCGGTTGCTTGCTTGCTTGTCACTGTGTTTACTTCATCTTGGGTCGGCTAACTGAGGGATGTTTAAGCGGATTTATCGAGTCAAACTTAACCATAAGGTGAGTGTTTTTAATGCGTTTGATGTTACTGAAGTGTAACGATAGCCACATTAGCCGGGGCTAGCCGAGGCTTTTCACACAGAAGCGAGCGTCAACGACTAATACCCTTTCGTTTTAAGCTAAGAAAACATCCCTTTTGTGTGTATTTTTAAGTCGTATGTAGTAAAGTATTTCAGCAAGGCCCGACCCTAAGAAGGAATATGATTTGGGGAGTCTTTCATCGCTTAACATGGCTCCGATTGAACCAATTTGTGGTCTGTTAATGGCATTTGAAGCAGTCACATAATGTACTAATAAGTATGGAAGCCCGATTGTGCCAGTAAAAATGATAAAAATAAGATGACAACTTCGCCTTGATAAATATATCACCATGGTAACTCAAAATTAACCGATCAAACATTTTAATAAAGTGAGAAAATAAATCGTAATTATTAGATAAAAAGTTGAAAACTAGTGGCAGTGCTGACTTGGTTTTACTTGAAGACCTACTTCACCGGTAGAAATATGAAGGTGTATTGAACTCTGAGATCCTATGTAGTATAAATCCGCAAACATTTTAGAAATCGGTTCATCCTAGCCTGAGAAAAGGCAGAAAGAGTGTTTTATGGTCTCACTGTCTAACCCTACATTTTACCATGTGTGACATCACACATGGTTAAATGTAGGGTTAGGATTAACAGGACAGCTGAGCCAAGGGAAGACTGAGGGAAGAAAAACCTAATTCATTATTATATTATAATAGCGATTTTATAACGATAGAACGCCGGTTCCGTATGTCGTGAAGTATTCCTTTGAGAATAATTCATGTTATGTGTGAAATGATACATTATCTACAGATGCAACATATGATAAGAGGAAGTAAACATACCCAGACAAAGTTTACAGTTTGGTAATAATTGGTCATTCTGGAGTTTTTGCCATTTTTCCCCAGTGCATTTAAAGGTGGAGTCAACCTTCCCTTTGTAAATACATTATTAAAAACAGCTTTGTAACAGTAGTGTGACTCACTGTTCAGTCATCTCCCAAGGTAGACATTTACTCAAAACAAAGTAGGCAGGTGCGCTCCGGTGGTGTAGTGGATAGAGCGTGTACCATATTGGCTCCGGCCTTTGTTGCAGTGGTCGCGGGTTCAAATCTGACCCGTGGACCTTTACTGCAGGTCATCCCCCCCCCCCCCCCTCTCTCTCTCTCTCTCTCTCTCTCTCTCTCTCTCTCTCTCTCTCTCTCTGTCTCTGTCTCCCAATTTTAACTCTGTACTGTCTAATAAAGCTTGAAAATGCCCAAAAATATTCTTAAAAAACAAAACAAAGTAGGCAACGTAGAGGTTTGCCCCAGTTTAATTTTAGTTTTGTTTATTTATTATTATTATTATTATTATTATTATTATTATTATTATTATTATTATTATTATTATTATTTTGTGTATTTATAGCTTATTTTCTTAATCATTTTGTCTTATTTGCTAATTTAATTTTTTTTTAAATTTCTTGTCTGTTTGTGTGAGGGAGGGGGTCGGGGGGAGGGAGTGGGGAAGGGGGGGGGGCTGTGTGTGTATTGTATTTCTATTGTTTTTGTATTCTTGTTGTTCTTGTTGATAAAAAAATAGGAAAAACCAATAAATATATTGATTAAAAAAAAAAAAAAAAAAAAAGTGGAGTCAGTGATTCTGGAGAAAGCTTGTTGTCAGAATCAGTGAATATCTGTGTGTGCTGAAAGACAACTCCAGTAATACAAAGCCTATAGGCTCTGTAAACAGGTATGTTGGGCCCCCTTTGTTTTTATATATGAGTTTACAGAGCCTAGGCTATGTATTAACACTGAATTTTCTTTTCAGCGCACACACAGTACAGACATGTAGTGGATCATGAGGAGATATTGACTGGTTTTTGACAAAAAAAATTGATTTTGACAACAAGCGTTCTCCAGAATCACTGACTACACCTTTTGTAATAATTTTCAGTTGCAGTTTCATTAGCTTAATTTTTGCTAACCCTAACACTCTCCTTTCTCCAGTAAGACTGTGTGTGTGTGTGTGTGTGTGCGTGCGTGAATGAATGGAACCTGGATCCCTGTAAAGTTGACCAGTTTAAAACGTTGCTGAAGACTCACTTTTTGTTGCATTGGCCTTTAACACAAGTTGAGACTTTGACACTCCTCCCTTTCTCTCTCATGTATCTTATATGTTGTTTTGTATTGTATCTCGTACAGCACTTTGGTCAACTGATGTAGTTTTTAAATGTGCTATAGAAATACATTTGACTTTTACAGCAGCAGCATTGGTAATGGTAAATGGACTTGTATAGCGCTATATCTCCGTTTATCACAGACTCAAAGCGCTTTACATTGTTTTTTGTACACATTCACCCAGTCACACACACATTCATACACCGATAGCAGCAGCTACCACGCAGGGTAGGCTTAGCACTACGGTGCTAAGCTAACTAAGCTAACTATCGGGAGCAATTCGGGGTTCAGTGTCTTGCCCAGGGACACTTCGACATGAGGCGGGGAGACGGGGGATCGAACCTCCGACCCTGCACACCAGAGGCGCGCTCCCTACCCACTTCGCCACTGCCGCCCCAAATTGAAATCCTCATACATTATGTAAAATTTTAAGTAATTTATAAGCTAAAATCAATATCCTCATTCATAAATATGTCCTCATTGGTGTAAAATCACCACTGCCAAAAATCTGAATTATCCTCCTGAGTGGAGAATTACAAATATTAATATTACATTTTCTACATTGAGCGGGCAAGTCTTATGGAGGCATCCATGTTTGTTGGAATGTCATTAGGTGAATTGTTTAAAATTTAGAATTGTTCTTGTCCTTGAAGGCCACTGTAGCTTCTGTTATTATTCTAAAGGGTTGGGGTTACCCAGGGAGTGTTGCATTCTAGAACTTTGTAGAACTTTCTTGATGATGTCATATTACACAGTGTTCCTTTTAAAAAAAAAAAAAAAAATAAAATCTTCTTCTTCTTCTCTCTACAGAAGCGGTAGTATTGAGAGCCTCCTACATTAACCCCTGGTCCTCCTCCTGCGTTGTGCGTTGGGCCTATTCCCTCCCTCTGCCCTCTAACCCGTCTACTATGAGCGCCATGCGAGTCGACGCCAAAGTCGTGATGCTGGGGAAGGAGAGCGTCGGCAAAACCAGTCTGGTGGAGAGATACGTGCACCATAGGTTCCTGGTGGGACCGTACCAGAACGTAAGGGTTAACCATAGTGTTTAAAATTACATTTAAATTATGTCTGTATCTCTGTCTGTCTGTCTGTCTGTCTGTCTGTATCTCTCTCTCTCTCTTGCTGTCTGTCTCTCTCTGTCTGGGGTTAAGGGTTAACCATAGTGTTTTAATTTAAATTATGTCTGTATCTCTGTCTGTCTGTCTGTCTGTCTGTCTGTCTGTCTGTCTCTCTCTCTCTCTGTTTCTCTGGTTCTCTCTCTCTCTCTCTCTGTATATGTCTGTCTGTCTGTCTGTCTGTCTGTATCTCTCTCTCTCACTGTCTGTCTCTCTCTGTCTGGGGTTAAGGGTTAACCATAGTGTTTTAATTTAAATTATGTCTGTCTGTCTCTCTCTGTCTGTCTGTCTGTCTGTCTGTCTCTCTCTCTGCCTCTCTCTCTCTCTCTTAGTACAATTTCTGTCTGTTTATCTTCCATAACATGTCTTCTTTCATACTAGTATAAATCAAAAGGTCCAACATGTACATTCAGGTGTT
The DNA here is from genome assembly GCA_949357725.1 of Hyperoplus immaculatus. Classification (NCBI taxonomy): domain Eukaryota; kingdom Metazoa; phylum Chordata; class Actinopteri; order Uranoscopiformes; family Ammodytidae; genus Hyperoplus; species Hyperoplus immaculatus. The sequence continues at coordinate 43,396 of CASHTC010000564.1, forward strand.
TATTTGACTAAACCTTGTCTGTTTGCGTCTGTATATTTCTCCTATACAACCATCTTTAACGGACATTATCTCAACATTAGTTTATTTTCTTCAATACTCTGAACCAAAAATCTCAACTTCTAAAGCACTTACATCAACTAAACTTTCTATAATCATTCTCAGCACTATTCTGAAGGTTATCACAGAAGGTTCTATGATTCGGATACCACTACCAAACAAAACAGCATGAAAACATTTAAGCATTTATGTGCCACTAGGGTCTTAAAGTTGTTTGTATCTTCCTAACAGACTATCGGAGCTGCTTTCGTTGCCAAGCCGATCCAGGTCGGAGAGAAAGTGATTACTCTGGGAATATGGGTGAGTCTTTATCATGTCAATCTATGTAAATATCTGACATTTAACTCACTCACACACACACACACACACACACACACACACACTCTCACTCAATTGCTCGCTCGCACGCACGCACGCTCTCTCACTCACTCTCACACACACACACACACACACACGCTCGCACGCACACTCACTCACTCACTCACTCACTCACTCACACACACCTACACTCACTCACTCACTCACTCTCACACACCTACACTCTCTCACACACTCACTCACTCACTCACTCACTCACTCACTCACTCACTCACTCTCTCACTCACTCTCACACACACACACACACACACACGCTCACTCACTCACTCACTCACTCACTCACTCACTCACTCACTCACTCACTCACTCACTCACTCACTCACACACACCTACACACACACCTTACTGTTCTCTTCCCTGTGTTTTCAGGACACGGCTGGTTCAGAGCGATATGAAGCCATGAGCAGAATCTACTACAGAGGAGCGCGGGCGGCCATCGTCTGCTACGGTGAATATCTAAGATTTTTTATTTTTTTTTTTAAGATTTTTTTTTTTGGCATTTTCAAGTTTTATTAGACAGTACAGAGTTGAAATGGGGAGAGAGAGAGGGGGGGTGGGGGGGGGATAACCTTCAGTAAAGGTCCACGGGTCAGATTTGAACCCGCGACCACTGCAACGAAGGCCGGAGCCAATATGGTACACGCTCTATCCACTACGCCACCGGAGCGCCTCATATATACGATATTCCTCATTAGAAATGGGACGATATATGATTTAACAAGATGAAAAAAAAAAAAAAAAAACTCACTACATGGAAAGTGGTATGTAAACAAAAGGGGCCCATTGAAAGAGCCTAAAATATCACTTCCATGAGGCTGATCAGTCAGAAAGTGATGGATCATAAGTAAATGCGTTCACTGCCACCCCACTGTATATTAAAGTCTGGATTCTTTAGTGTCAAACTCGTGATTTTTAACGTTTCAGATCTGACGGACAGCAGCAGCTTCCTGAGAGCTCGATTCTGGGTCAAGGAGCTGCAGAACTGTGAAGAGGTAACAGGTTCATCATACTATAATCTTTCTTGCTTTTTTTTTTTTTTTTTTTAAAGATATTTTTTTTTGGCATTTTTATGCTTTATTGATAGTGTAGAGACAGAGGTGAAATGGGGCAGAGAGGGGAGTGACATGCAGAGAACGACCGCGGGTGGGAATCGAACCCGGGTCTGCTGCTGGGCCCGGCCCGGGAGGGGGACGCCCTACCAACTGAGCTAAAGGCGCCCCCCTATATTGCTTTTTACATTAATCAATTATAACATCGCCTGTCCTTGTCATATATTGTATTGTTTTTTCATTGCTTTTATTTTATTTTATTGTTCTTGTTCTTCTTGAAACAAAAGGAAAACCAATAAATATATTGATTAAAAAATAATTAAAAGAGAGATAGCCTTTATTGTCATCGTACAGTCACCTATTCAACAGCATTGGGAGTGCCAACTGAAGACAGATGTTTTCTCGTCCCCTCAGCTGTGTAAGATTTACCTGTGTGGCACTAAGAGCGACTTAGTGGACGGAGACAAGAGTCTGCGTCAGATGGATTACTGTGACGCCCAGGACTTTGCTGAAGGTATTTACACCGTCTACATTAATACGTGTGTGTGTGTGTGTGTGTGTGTGCATGTGTGTGTGTGTGCTTAATGTTGTTGTTTCTCTCCTTTATAAGTTGATAATACATATTATGTATTTTCAACTTATATTATCTTCATTTTTTAATCCTTCCTATCATCTCCCGTGTACTTCTCCTGGGTTAATGATTGGCCTTTTTTCATTGTATGTGTCTGTGTACATACAGGGGCTTGTCCTGTGTGTGTGTGCGTGTGCGTGTGTGTGTGTGTGTGTGTGCGCGTGTGTGTGTGTGAATGATTATTTTTTGGGCTTTTTAGAAGTTTAGAAAACGTTTCCTAAAATGACCTCATGCATGATAAAATCATCTGCACTGTGTTTCATACTTTTCTCAGTTATATTTCATCCTATGCAGGGTTTCAGTTATTGTTGTATTACGATTTGTTTTCATTTAATCGAGGGAAGCAGTAATATTTTCAAATTCAAAAATGCCATCAATCGCCCAGCCCTACAAGAAGGATGGCTTGTATCTGGCTAAACTAGAAAAACATTCGGAGAGGTTTTAAATAGCAAAAAATATTCTCAATTTTATTTGATCATTTTGGCGCTGGCGATTTTTCTTTGGGGGAGGCATAAGACCACTTTAGAGTGCGCCAAAAATGTCCCGATGCAGGAAAAACCCTGCTATGTGTCTGGTTTTTAACCCTAAAAAAAACTGATTAAAAGGTAAAAAGCTTAAAAAAAAAAAAAAAATCCATGTTGGTCGTTTGTTTCATTTTGTCACCAGTTCTGTGTTTGTATACAAATTTAAATTCCCCAAACAATAGTAATAAAAATAAATATATAAATAAAAATAATAATAATTGTTACAAGCTGAATATTTACTCTTTTGCCGTTGTGATTTATTCCAGAGATCGGAGCGCAGCATTTTGAGACGTCCAGTAAAACGGGAAATAATGTTGGTGAGTCACATCTTCAGTTCACACACACACGCACACACACGCGCACACACACACACACACACACACACACACACACACACACGCACACACACACACACACAGACACAGACACACACACACACACTTTTACACACACACACACACAAACACGCACACACACGGGGCATTTTGACTCTGAGGAAGTTCACTGGGTTTATCTATGAACTCTTTGATATTGGAAAACCTGGGAACATTTTGAGCTTGCAGCATGTTGGATTATTGTGATACTCACTCACACTCACTCACTCACTCACTCACTCACTCACTCACTCACTCACTCACTCACTCACTCACTCACTCACTCACTCACTCACTCACTCACTCACTCACTCACTCACTCACTCTCACACACACAGAAGAAAATAACAACACCGCTTATTTTGCGCAATAAATAAAATAATAAAATTCAAGCTAAATTTGTAGTAATTTAGTCAGATTGCAGTTTCTATAGACCAATTTTTCCTAGGCATTGTTTTATCACTCAGTATGTAATGGGTAGAAATGCACTGAGCTTAATGTAGGAATAGTTTTGGGGCTGGTTTGTACAGTAGTTACTGTATGTGAAGCAGCGTATTAAGGATGTTAGTTTTAATGGCTGTCCATTCGCTCCACAGATGAATTGTTCCTGAAAGTTGCAGAGGATTACAACAACGCTGCCTTCCAGTACATGACAGGTGAGTGGGTTTCTATTATAAACAGGCTGTGATTCATTTTCTTCGTCACACAATTAGGGCTGGCCCGAATTATTCGAATACTCGTTCAGAAAATTAGTATTCAGAGCTTAAATTAGTATTCGGAGCTTCGTTTTTTTTTTTTTTTTTTTTTTTTTTTTTTTTTTCTCAACAATATAATAATAATAGTCATAGCGCATCCATTACTTCACCTCCGAGCGCGTAAATCTTCAACAGAATATGCAGATACTGTCACAATCGGTTCCAGGGAGGATATAGGGATTATTAAAGTTTTTTTTATTTTTTTATAATGTTGTTTTTGATGGTGTGTTTTTCTGGAACGAATATCCGAATATTCGCTCGGAAAAAAACAACAAATATTCGAAGCCTGAAAAATGGCATTCGGACCAGCCCTACACACAATATACGACTGTGTGTGAATGAATGGAACCTGGATCCCTGTGAAGTTGACCATTTAAAAACGTTGCTGAAGACTCACTTTTTTTTGCATTGGCCTTTAACAAAAGTTGAGCTTTTGGGCAATTTCTGTCTTTTAAATGTTGTGCTAATTTGATCTGTTGTGTTTTTTAATTCATTTTATTCTTAGATGTATTTTTTACTATGCTTTTATTTTCTGTGCACATTGTGACCCTGTCTGTGAAAAGCGCTATATAAATACATTGCACCTCTCTCCCTCCCTCCCTCCCTCCCTCCCTCCCTCCCTCCCTCTAAATACATTGTAGTTACTTACAATCATGTTTTTCTCCCGGGTAAATATGGGTGTGTGTGTGTGTGTGTGTGTGTGTGTGTGTGTTTGTGTGTGTGTGTGTGCGTGCGCGCGCTGTATGTTAAAATTCAGGGTGTGTTTGTGTTATTTATTTATTTATTCTCTCTCTCTCTCTGTCTCTCTCTCTCTCCCCCCCCCTCTCTCTCTCCCTCCCTCCCTCCCTCCCTCTCTCTCTCCCTCCCTCCCTCCCTCCCTCCCTCCCTCCCTCCCTCCTTCCCAGAGAAAGACAGCATTGACTTGGGCGAGAAGAAGGATTCATATTTCTACTCCTGCTGCCAAAGCAACTGATGACGAAGGGAAAAAACTGAATTTAAACTAAAAACGTGTTCGGAGTAAAAAAAGAAAGAAAACCTGGATATGCTGGAAAAGACGGATCGGACTGACTGACGGAACAACTTTTCTGCTCCGGGAACTGTGAAGAAAAAAAGCAAATGGCCGACCCTTTCTTTTTCAACCTTGTGTTCGATTTGTTTTGATTTCCTTTTTGTTAAAGATTATTTTGTCATTTTCAAGCTTTATTAGACAGAGAGAGAGAGAGAGAGAGAGAGAGAGGGGGGATGACCTGCAGTTAAGGTCCACGGGTTGGATTTGAACCCACGACCACTGCAACGAAGGCCGGAGCCGATATGGTACGCGCTCTATCCACTACGCCACCGAAGCGCCCCGTTTTGATTTCATATCTAAGTGAGACTTTAAAGGGAGCGGCGGAATATACATCTTGCTATTGCTACGGAGATGGATTTGAATGAATACCAACACTTCACACTTTGCGACCCGACTTCTAAAAAAGCAAATGGCCGACAATTTCTCTTTCTCTTTTTGAATTGTTGTTCATTTTGTGCCATAAAGAAAGAAATTAGACTGAAAGGGAAGGAGGATTCTATGTCTTGGAGATGGATTTGAATATACAATCTACTACCACTTCACACTTTTTTGCGACCCAAGCTACGTGCCGTGTGCAAAAACTGCAAACTGCACACACAATCGGAGGCAGTGGTTATGCTGATGTGGGTTAAAAAGAAGATAGAGGCCATGTTTGAAAAGCCCTGCTAACGTCCTACTCATACTAACGTCCTACTCATACTAACGTCCTACTCATACTAACGTCCTACTCATACTAACGTCCTACTCAAACTAACATCCTACTCATACTAACGTCCTACTCATACTAACGTCCTACTCATACTAACGTCCTACTCATACGTTATGTTGCGGTTGTATATGCGAGTTTGTGCCCGGATGAGTACTTATACTTCCGGGAAGATTTTGTGAATGGATCGACAGGTTACTTTTCCTACTCAACCAACAGCCCCACAATGCATTGCGTCTTTCCAAACGACACACATTTTTAATTCTTTATTGCTTCCGTATACTTCAGTGTAAACGGTCCGACGAACCTCGCATACACAATGGATGGTCAAGTAGACACTAGTATGTAGTATATACATGTTGAGTATGTAGGAGGGAGGACGTTAGTAGGGCTTTTAGTATGTAGTATATACATGTTGAGTATGTAGGAGGGAGGACGTTAGTAGGGCTTTTAGTATGTAGTATATACATGTTGAGTATGTAGGAGGGAGGATGTTAGTAGGGCTTTTAGTATGTAGTATATACATGTTGAGTATGTAGGAGGGAGGACGTTAGTAGGGCTTTTAGTGTGTAGTATATACATGTTGAGTATGTAGGAGGGAGGACGTTAGTAGGGCTTTTACAACACAGACAGAGAAGTCACAAAGAAACAAAATGGATGCCTCTGAACACTGGACTGTGTGTGTTTACAGCGCGTCCCACCGCCATATTTGTTTGTCTGTTTGTTTGTTTACCTTCAAATATATTTATCCTCCTTGTGTGTGAGAAGTCAAAACACTCCTATTGTTCCTAGTAATACTGCATTTAAATTATTCCCTCTTAAACCTTCGCTAACCTGGTATAAAACGTGAATGAAATTAAGCCAATCATCTTTATAAAAGGCCTTATATCTGAAGGATGAATGGCAGGATTTAGTGTGTGTGTGTGTGTGTGTAGCTGTGTATGTGTGTGTCTCTCTCTCTCTGCGGCTGGCTGGCTGTGTGTCTCTCTCTCTCTGCGGCTGGCTGTGTCTCTCTCTCTGTTGCTGTGTGTCTCTCTCTCTCTCTCTCTCTGCGGCTGGCTGTGTCTCTCTCTCTGTGGCTGGCTGTGTCTCTCTCTCTCTCTCTGTTGCTGTGTGTGTGTCTGTGTATGCTTGTCTTGCTGTATTTGCAAAGACCATTTGTTTTAAACTGTAGTATTGAGGACATTTTTGCACACTAAGGACATTCTGCCCGATCCTCACTATACTTGAATAGGCTTTGTGAAGGTTAGGACTTGGTTTTTAAGGTTGTTAGGATGTTAGAATTAGGTTTTTGGTGCAGTGTGGGTGGGGGGTTACTTATTAGGCATCTAGTTTAGATGGTTTGGAGTTTGGGAATGCCTTATGTTAATGAGTGTCCTCACAAGTATAGCAAGACGTGTGTGTGTGTGTGTGACTTAAGTGACTTTCGGGGACCCAAACTATTTGATAGAGGTCAATTTGTGCTACTAAGTTGGAACATAGGTTGTGTCCCTTATTGGAAAAATGCAGATTTTTGGAGCAGTGGTTTATGTGAATTCCCCAAGTGACTTAAGGCAGTGTGTGTGTGTGTGTGTGTGTGTGTGTGTGTTCAAAATCAACTCTGTTAATGTTTACTACAGCATTACTGCGACCTTTGCCATGTGACAGCCATGGATGTATATTTAAGAGAACTGGATACAAACAGCGCCACCATTCTGCCCGTGGCCACTACTGGTACTGTACAGTTTAAATGTGAATAAACACTTGGAAAGATTTTTTACAGATTTTGAACTTCTGTGATCAATAATTAAAGCAATGTTATTAGTGGAGCTTAGAGGACGTCTGCTTTCAGTCAAAATGAGGCTGTAGCCCATTGTCTGTCTGTCTGTCTGCCTGCCTGTCTGCCTGCCTGTCTGTCTGCCTGTCTGTCTGTCTGCCTGTCTTATGACCGTAGCAAAGATGCATCGCTTGGGTTTTAATAATGATTTGCTTAAGAGTTATTGATCATGGAAGTTCTGGAAACGTCGACTCTTTTTCCTGTAAGTGCAGAATGAAAAAGCTAAATTTCCTTGTCCCTAAATATATTTTCCGGACTGTTTTTATTTCTCTACAGAACACAGACAGTATATCAAAATGGATGCTGGGAGAACTTGCTGTGTGTGTGGCTTGACTACGAAACACTAAATCTTTTAAGTTTTTGTTCAAAATGACTTGACACTTATCCAGCCTTCTACGACACCTCCATTGCTACGGCACATATGACATGTATCTGACATCTAGGTTGCGTTCCGAATCGCATACTTTCTACTATATAGTATGGTAGAAAGAAGATTTAGGATGTCCCGATTCTTGTGGCCAGATTTAGGATGGTTAGAAGTACCCGGATGTCCTACTTCATGCAACCAAGATTGTTAGTGTTGAAAACGATAGTTACGTATGTAACTACGGTTCTATGAGTTCCGGATGACCGCCAGAGGCGGTGCTGAAAGCACCGCCTCTGGCGGTCAGTAGGAACGAAATAGAACTGCATCCTATTTGGGCGATTCTGACCCACAGTCCAGTGCGCACGTGAAGTGACGTCACATCGACGAAGCCTCCATATGAAAACAAACAGGGATGCGACGGATATAAAAGCAAGAGGCAAGATCAAGGTGCCATGTTATGATGAAATAAGAGAGTAAAGTATGTCCCAATAGTATGCCTACTGCATCCTAACTAGATTCTTTTTATCGTCGGATGTAGTATGTAGAATAGAAAAAAGAAAGAGTATGCGATTCGGAACGCAACCCTTGTCTTAAGCTACAATTCTGTTAAAAAAGTGAAAAAAAAACCCCGAAATAAGCTGTTTTTAAGATGGCGGTCACTACATATCTGAATGAACTGCCTCAACTGAGTGAAACACCACATTTAAAATGTGCTACGAGGAACTTTTAAGTTTTTGTTAATTCTAGCGCCCCCCTTTGGACAAAAGCGGTAGAGTTTTTACCACGCCAGCTGTTGTTCCTGGGTGAGCGCATACCCATGACAAAGGCATTAAGAAAAACTATATAAAAATAGCATTCTTTGCACTGATGGTCTCGTTTGCTGTTACATGTCATTGATGATCATCAGAGGAAAAATTAAGACTGTTTCAGGAATATTTAAAAGTTCCTCGTAGCACCTTTTTTAAAGTGTAAAATTGTGAGGCTTTCAGGCCTTCACTGTAGCCTCAACAGAAATACTATCAGTTTCGACATTGCGTTTGTGAAACCTTCGCTTGAAGAAACAATGCGGTGGAATGTTGAAATATGGCACAAGAAACCGCTGTCTCAAAGTTCTCAACTGTATTTAACTGCCAAGACTATACACACACACACACACACACAGTCACTAATATAATTTATTGCCTTTTTAAGTCGTGGAGTGAAATAAACAAACACTCCCCACTACATCTCAGTTTTTCCACCTTTGCTGTGTTGGTATGTTGATGCACAATATTTTTTATTGGGGGGGGGGGGGGAGGGGATGTGTTGAAATGTGAAATACAAATGTTAAAATAAAATGCTCTGTACAAATAAAAGAATGTCTCAAGAACTTTGCCTGTGAGATGAGTAGCCTATTTAAGCTTTATTTATGCATTTGAGTTGGAAAAAAAAATAAAATTTGAAGAATCATAAGTCTGATTGTGGTTTGGATTTGTTTTATACAGAAAATCTTCACCCATTATATTATAGAATCACTGGAAAATGACATAACTGTTGATGCAACGAATATGACCAGAGTTTCAAAGTTGATTCCTCAGTTTATCTTGGTGGGAATTAATTTTTCTTTTTTTTTAACCTTTATTTCTACAGGTAAATCCCATTGAGACCGAAGACTCTTTTGCAAGGGAGACCTGTTTTCCTTTCCCACGTTACCATTCACACACACACATTCATACACCGATAGCAGCAGGCTAACTATCGACATTCACACGAGGCAAGGTGGGTGAAGCGTCTTGCCCAAGGACACAACAACTATGACACAGGTGGCAGGGCGGGGATCGAACCTCCAACCCTTTGATCATCGGTCGACCCGCTCTACCAACTGAGCCACAGTCGCCCAATTTAATTAATTATTACCTAATTTAAGCTGTAAAAACACAGGAAACTTGAAGTGCTAAGTGTCAATTCAAGCAATTTAAAAAAATATAGATAATCGATCCATACATTTTCCTTTCCTTGCCATTTTTAGTCAAAATCAGTGAATATCTCATTATCTGCTACCTGTCTGCTCCAAAAAAAAAAAATCAAGTGCTAATACACAGCCTAGGCTCTGTAAACTGGTATCTAAACAAAATGTATGGAAACAAAAGGGGCCACCGTAGCTAGCAACATGCCCGTTTACAGAGCCTGATAACTTGGATGTCCTCCTAAAAATACCCTGTAACCAAATTCATATAAAACAACTATGTACAAACAATATCAAGGTGCATCTTAATAGTCACAAATCATAGTTCTGGGGAGGGGGGGGGGGGGGGGGGGCTTGTGGTGTAGTGGTTAGACCCCCCCCTCCCTCCCTCCATAGAGTCTCTGTCCTCTTCACAGCAGACCCGGGTTAGAATCCAGCCCGGGTCGTTCTCTGCATGTCATTCCCCTCTCTGACACATTTCATCTCTGTCTCTACACACTGTCTAATAAAGGAAAAATAATAATAATAATCCCCCAAAAAATAAATAAAAAAATGGATAGTTCTTGTTTAGCCAACAGCTCAGGGTTTACCTTTAAGAAATAACAAAAAATGTAATGCCAAAAAATGCCCGAGAAGGCAGACAAATTGACTCGAAAAATTCTGCGTAGATTGTGTGTGTTCTGAGCTTTCTCTGCATGTCATTCCCCTCTCTGTCCCATTTCGTTATATTAAATTAAAATAAAAATGTAATTCTCGCTTCACTGTGGCTGAGGGGTTGCAGTTGTATCATTTAGAATTTCCCTCTCTGCCCCATTTCATCTCCAAATCTCTCCAAACTGTCTAATAAAACAACAAAAAAATGCCCAAAAAATAATTCTACGTAGAGTGTGTGTGTTCTGAGTTCTCAAACAGAGTTCTTGTGAAGTGACACTTTGAGCAGATCTGAACGAAAGTCTCTTCTGCCCCCCTTCTCTTCCGCTGCATCTCACAGGCTCTGTGGCACTTTGGACACGTGAGGAACAAAGCCTTCAAACAGCCTTCAGATAATATGTCTGTAGTGGTGTCTGTACTGGTGTCTGTACTGTCTGTAGTGGAGTCCATGGAACTGTGAAGAGAAACACAGACAAAAATAAATTCCTCAATTAATTATGCATGGAAAAGACAATTGGAGAATCTGGAGAATGCTTGTTGTCAAAATCACTTTTTTGTCAATATTAAGAATCAAGGAAATTCTCACGATTGCTTCATACTTTTACTGTGTGTGCGGCGTGCGCTATACAAAAATTTAGCCTTAATAGTTAATACACAGCATAGGCTCCGTAAACTAGTATGCAGGCAATAGATATGTAGTCAACAGGGGGCCACCCTAGCTAGCAACATGCCCCTTTGTTTACATACCAGTTGCAGAGCCTAGGTTGTGTATTAACACTGGATTATTTTCAGTGCACACACAGTACAGACAGGTAGCAGATCATGAGGAGATATTCACTGATTTTGACAACACGCGTTCTCCAGAATCACTGACTGCACCTTTTATGTTGTAAACTATTCGCCATAATAACATCTTACTTTATTTTCTCAGGAACAACAGATTCAGTGGAAGGTTCGTTCGTAGACTCGTGTGTGTGTTGACCAATAGTTTTTTCCTCCCTCTCGTCCTGGGTTATTTCCAGTCTGGGTTTCTTTGCCGGTCGGACGCTCTTCTGCTGCGTGAGGTAAAACTGAAGTCCGTTGATCTGGTGAATGGTTTGTGTTGAAGCATTCTGAAATAGAACGCTGGCCTGGGACGCTGATAAACAAAGAAAAAATAGGTTAAAGGGACACTGTGTAACATTTTAAGTAATTTATTAGCTAAAATCAATATCCTCATTCATAAATATGTCCTCATTGGTGTAAAATCACCTCTGCCAATAATCTGAATTATCCTCCTGAGCGGAGAATTACAAATATTAATAATACACTTTGTACATTGAGCAGGCAAGTCTTATGGAGGCATCCATGTTTGTTGGAATGTCATCAGGTGCATTGTTTAAAATTTAGAATTGTTCTTGTCCTTGAAGGCCACTGTAGCTTCTGTTATTATTCTAAAGGGTTGGGGTTACCCAGGGAGCGTTGCATTCTGGAACTTTGTAGAACTTTCTTGATGATGTCATATTACACACTGCACCTTTAAGATTATAGTTGCAATTATCAAGTATCTGTCATTCATGTATCTAATCATGCTTTCCATTTTGTCTAACGTCATTATTTTCTGTGTGATAGTTTCAGTTTTCTGTTTTTTCGAACAAAATTTCAATCAAATCAATATACAGCCACGGAAAATAAACGAAGAGACCAGTCTGGATTTTTCTTCAATCTTCATCTCTACATTACTTAATGAAAATGCTCTTTAATGACAAAAAAAAGATATATTGGAATTTGGTAGAAATGTTGTCAGTAGTTTGTAGAATAAAATCAAAATGTTCATTCTACTCAAACATGTAATTTATGATCACTTGAGGAAAAAAGGGACTGTTTCAGAAATATTTAAAAGTTCCTTGTAGCACCTTTAAATAACATTAATTTATCATTATAATCACATGCACACCTCTGCTTCTGACCGGCTCTCTCAGTCTGTTATAAGATAACTGTGTTACTACAGATACCATCCCGGGACACACCGTCAACCCCCTCCTCTCCTCCCCTCCCCTCCCCTCTCCTCTCTCTCTCTCCATTTCAACTCCGTACTATTTAATAAAGCTTGAAAATGCCCAAAAATAAACTTTAAAAAAATATATATTAAAATTGTTAAAATGCTGCAATTCTTTTACCATTGTTGAAACAAAAAAAATTAATATTACAACCTGTGTGACATTGTAAATCTCGTCTAACAAAAAAAAAAAAAAAAAAAAAAAAAAAAAAAATTAAATACAATAAAATAATACAAATTCCTTCCATAGGGTATAAAATAAAAATCATTTTATACACACCTCTGCTTCTGACCGGCTCTCTCAGTGTGTTGCAGGATAACTGTGTTCCTATAGACACCATCCCGGGACACACCGTCATGTTTGTCCCGTTCTCATACATCAGAGGAGCGGCGTGAGTTCCATCAGACATTAACAAATAAGTATTTTAGTTTATGATACTACTGTGTAAGTAAAACTTTTTTTTTTCCTTTCAAAAACATAAATACAGCTCTGGAAAAAAAAAATTAAGAGTCCACTCCAAATGTTCAGTGTCTCTCGTTTTACTATTTATAGGCATATGTTTGAGTAGAATGAACATTTTGGTTTTTTAATATGGTACTACTGACATTTCTACCAAATTCCAATACATTTTTTGCCATTAAGAGCGTTTTCAATAAGTTATGTAGACATGAAGATTCGAGAAAAATATTTAAAAGTTCCTCGTAGCACCTTTAAACTAGTTTTTAATACTAATTAATCATCCCATACACACCTCTGCTTCTGACCGGCTCCCTCAGTGTGCTATAAGATAACTGAGTGGCAACCGATTTCGCCCCGGGACACACAGACATCTTAGTTCCCGTTTCGTACATCAGAGGGTTGACCTGTGTTCCCCGGGACACGACGGGCTGTGTGTGTGTTTGGTCGCCCATCGGCCCATACTGCCCATTAGGAAGGATCTGAGGTGATGTAATCTATAAGGGAGAAAAGACAAGAGATAACATTAAAGCTATAGTGCGTACGTTTTTCATATATAAGTGAATGTAGGTTACACTCAAACCATGGCCAAACACACACACACACACACACACACACACACACACACACACACACACACACACACACACACACACACAACCAGACAGAAATACAGATAGACACGCACACACACACACATACATTGAGTTAAAGCTATACTGCGTACGTTTTTCATATATAAGTGAATGTAGGTTGCTTTCAAGCCATCTCCAAACGAGTTGACACAAAGTTGATTAAGCCTATCAGCTCCACAAAACTCTCTCTGTATTTCTCAGTATGGCAGCGTTTACAAACTGGTGTCCCCCCCCCCCCCGACACTGGTGCAGGAGCTCAGAAAAATCCCAAGAAGACCCACACACATACAGAGAGAGAAAGACACACACACACACATACAGAGAGAGAGAGACAGAAGAGGGAGAAAGAGAGAGACAGACACACACACACACACACAGACACACACACACACACAGACACTCACAAGATAGTCATCCTCGTTTTCCTCGACTTTGACGATCTGGAAGCGAAAGGGTTCCTCTGTGTCTGGTTCAGATTCTGGACTGTCTGTCTGTGTGTTCTCAACCGCAGGAGACGGCCAGCTACTGGGGAGAGGCTGCATGGAGAAGAGACATCCAATATTAGTCTTTACTCTGTGTGTGTGTGAGTGAGTGAGTGAGTGAGTGTGAGAGTGAGTGTGAGAGTGAGTGAGTGTGTGTGAAAATGTCACTGGTAATTTTTGTCTATGTATCTCCCATAACATGTCTTCTTTCATACTAGTATAAATCAAAGGTCCAACGTGTACATTCAGGTGTTTATTTGACTAAACCTTGTCTGTTTGCATCTGTATATTTCTCCTATACAACCATCTTTAACGGACATTATCTCAACATTATTTTAATTTTTTTCAATACTCTGAACCAAAAATCTTCAACTTCTAAAGCACTTCCATCAACTAAACTTTCCATGATCATTCTCAGCACTATTCTGAAGGTTATTACAGAAGGATTTGTTCATATGGTCTTGTGTATTGTTTATTTTGCACAAATTGTGTGTGTGTGTGTGTGTGTGTGTGTGTGTGTGTGTGTGTGTGTGTGTGTGTGTGTGTGTGTGTGTGTGTGTGTGTGTGTGTGTGTGCGTGTGTGTGTATTGGGGCGCTCCGGTGGTGTAGTGGATAGCGCGTACTATATCGGCTCCGGTCTAAAGTAAAGTAAGATTATTGGCCTTTAAATGAGGCCGAGTCAATTCACCCATTTGATTTGTATTGTGACAGAAAGACCGTTAGCCTCAGTCAGTGTCATCTAGCTAACGGCAGCATAAGAATTTACCTTTAAGAATTAATAATCCAGGGGGCGCTCCGGTGGTGTAGTGGATAGAGTGCGTACCATATCAGCTCCGGCCTTCGTTGCAGTGGTCGCGGGTTCAAATCCGACCCGTGGACCTTTACTGCAGGTCATTCCCCCCCCCCCCCCCCCCTCTCTCTCTCTCTCTCTCTCATTTCAACTCTGTACTGTCTAATAAAGCTTGACAATGCCCCCAAAAAATATATCTTAGAATGAACAATCCAAAGTCAACGTTTTTTATTTTCAGTTCTTCTGATAAATGCAACACATACATCAGAATCGATATGGCGTTTATCCCTGACCCACGATGCAATAGGAACTGTCATGCCCTCACTAGAGTGCATTTGATGTTTAATTGTAGAATGTGTAGAACAGTGCCCCTACAGGCCATTTGAGGGGAGTAGTTTTATGTTTCTAGAAGTTTCTGGCAGATGTTAATTGGTGAGCTGCCGTGCAGGCTGCCAGGGTGTTCTCTTACTGCATCATAGCTTCATATATTGTTGCCTTGGACACTATTTGTCTGTAAGTATTTATTTATGTCTCTTATTATGTTAGGTTACCTTTTTGTTAGCTGTTTATGATAATGTATACTGCTAATGGTAGTTGACAGTATGACGCAGCATTTTAATACTTTTATTTGAGCGATTGCATCGTGCCGTCCGTTGGTGTGTACTTATGTGTATGCCTTTGTGCTTTGTTTCAGTTTTACAAAAAAAAAAAAACAATAACAAACAAAAACAAGTAAAGTAAAGATCTTCAAACAGAAAACACCTCGTGTATTTCTTGAAGGACTTCGGAATTCTGTAAGCTAACTGTCAAGCCTTGAATAGACGACACTGATGGAGAGGGCAGTATAGGAACGTTAAAATATATATATATATATACAGAGTGTAATAAGATAATTGATTGGATTTATATAGCGCTTTATTTCTCTGTGACTCGAAGCGCTTTACAGAGTTCCAGGTTCAATTCATTCACACACAGTCATACCGGAAGATAAACATAATCAACATTCACATTAGATACATCCCAGATACAATGTAGTGCAAATATTATTTTTTTACAATATAAAACAGTATATATATAAAATGGAATAGAAAAGAAATTATGGGCAGAGATTTGTGTCAGTAGAACTTGAATTTGGATGGATAATTCATATTCAAGTGTATAAATTCGAATTCAAGTATCAATAATTCAAATGCAGGTTGATCAATTCATATTCAAGTCGATCAATTCAAATTCAAGTTCTACTGACACAAATCTCTGCCCTTAAGAAATCCACAGCATATGCATTAATCATTGTCTTGTCCACCAGTGTCCAACATCATTGATAGGTAGGTAGCATACCCATGACAAAGGCATTAAGAAAAACTATATAAAAATAGAATTCTTTGCACTGATGGTCTCGT
The DNA here is from genome assembly GCA_949357725.1 of Hyperoplus immaculatus. NCBI lineage: Eukaryota > Metazoa > Chordata > Actinopteri > Uranoscopiformes > Ammodytidae > Hyperoplus > Hyperoplus immaculatus. The sequence goes on from CASHTC010000564.1 coordinate 59,520, forward strand.
TTTGATGTAACATGTAATTCATGATCATCAGTGTCCAACATCATAGATAGGGAAGTTGCTGTCAAGTCTTCTACAGTAGGTGTAACAGTTCGATTAAAATCAAATCAAATCAGTTTTATTTGTATAGCCCAAAATCACAAATGGGCTTTACATTTCATACAATATGATACAGTATGACACCCTCTGCCCTTACACCCTTAGCTCGGCTGAGAAAAAACTCCCAGTAAAAAACCCTTTACCGGGATTAAAAAAAAATTTAAGAAATCTCAGGGAGAGTCGACAGAGTAAGGGATCCCTCTCCCAGGACGGACATGCTGCAATAGATGTCATAAGTAGCGAGAACAGCCTATAACTATCTGAAGGTTATTTTAGGAAGCTAAGGTATGAAGGCAAGAAGTGTAACCCCTTCTAGTGTTGCCTGTTTCAAGTCAGTCAACAGCCCTGTGCGATAAGTTGCTTGAAGCCCTACCAGTGGTCAAATCATTGAAAGTAAATAATATGGATGTAGCATCTGGGCTGACCTCAGTTATTCACACGGCATCCAATAATCCTGGTTTGTGCACGTCACCATTTTGTGAGGGGGGAGGGAGATAGCTGACGTATACCTCCGAGGCAAAGTGAGGGACAACGGGCGGAGAGCTGTCACTCAAGAGATCGCGCCAATACATTTTAACCTCCGATAAAATAAAAACTAGCGTGTTCCGAAAAAATTCACCCCCCTCGGTGTTGTCATGGAGATATGACCTAAAAATACAGACTAAAATGGTTTTGTGGCCTAGGCTGTAAATAGGTTTAATAAGACTTTGAAAACGGCCTGTCTAACAAGTGAGTCAAAGAAAAATGGCTCAGTCTTGGTACCACCCCCCTAGTGGCACTTCCGGGTTACTACAGTTGAGGTCACTTCCTTATTGGATTCCGGTAAAAATCGCTGAGGTTGGGGCTTGGGTCAAACGCAGAAATTATGTCCAACACCCAGACGCACCAACATTCCCTAAACTGCCTTTAGAGGGGTCAACATTTTCCAATACTTTTCCAAATTTGGACCCAAACTCCCAACGGTTTCTCCATTTGGACATCTTAAAGACCTACTTCACCGGTGAGAATATGAAGGTGTATCGAACTCTGAGATCCTATGTAGTATAAATGTGCAAAAATTTTTGAATTTGTAAAATATAATTTATGATTTCATTTGATTTCAGAACACTGACCCTGCGTTCCAATCCCCATACTTCAATACTATTTAGTATGCCAGCCCAGTACAAGATTTAGGATGGTCCCAATACATGCACGTCAATTGTAGAATGCTGAATATACATAAATGCCCCACTAACGCCATTAGCATTTTGGAGTATTCCTCTTTATTCTTGACACTTCTTGACATAATGAAAAAAAAATCTTCCTTATCTGATTTTTTTTCTCTCTCCTGTCTGTGGCCCTAAAACTCTTCTGTACTTTAGTATGTAGTGTAGTAAAAAGACTAAAACTCTTCTGTACTTTAGTATGTAGTGTAGTAAAAAGACTAAAACTCTTCTGCACTTTAGTATGTAGTGTAGTAAAAAGACTAAAACTCTTCTGTACTTTAGTATGTAGTGTAGTAAAAAGAAAGAGTATGTGATTTGGAACATAGGGTAAGTATCACACTACATGGTGATAGGGGCTTTTTTTCCCCCACCCCTTTATATATATATATCCTCATACATTTATACTAGATGAATCTTCATAATATATTAATATATACTTTTTATATCGCATAGAGATCTTACCCAGGGCCTAGACTAGCTGAGGTATTCTTTATCTGTTGTTGCCCTGGAAACACGAACTCTACCCATTTCTGCCTGTTGCTAGGCTAACTGAAACATTTTAATTTAGTCTTACTTCATAAATTAAACTTTTATGCTCATATAGACAGACAAGTATTAATTTGTTTGTACCTTGACATCTTTCGGCTAGGCTCGTTAGGAAATTTAAGTAAACAACGTCGACTTTTCCTTATTGTTATAGCCTAACAAAACATTTTCTGGGAACCATTTGTCGACTTGCTAACCTTATATATACATAGATTGTAAAATAAAATATTATACACAGTGTATATGGGGCTAACTATGGAGGTATTATGCCGGAAAGTTGTTATTGTTTTTTCTTCTTCTCTCAATAATGGCGGATCGCTAAACAACATATTTGGGTGCTGGCGTCACCTATTGTACTGGAAAGTAACAACAGGCTACACACACATATATAGAGACAGACACACATTACAGCAGCATACATCTAAGCAATATCTATGGTAACAAGCAAGTTACATGATCAATATCCATGTTTGGCGGCTCTCTCTCATTTCTATATATATTGTAATAACATAGCAAGTAGCCACAACTTACATGATAGTCATCGGGTTGTATATAATTTTGGAGGGGCGGCAGAGTGGGGACAGCTCCGGGCATTAGACGTAACCTCTTAGCGAAGCCCATAACTTTCTGGTTAAAATTACTGAACTGGTCGTTGGTAAAATGGACGCTGCAAATGCGGGAGTTCTTGTACACGGTGCCGCTGTAAGTCGACATAAAAGAGGTCCACTGTTGCACCAAGTGAGCGGCATTTGGGAAGGTAAAAAAAGACACCATTTTGTCCTCGTCTTCGCTGGTGGACGGGCAGCCTGGCACGGCGCAAAAATGATGCATTATGAGAGAGAGAGAGAGAAAAATAGGCTATAAGAAGGTATAAAGTGTGTGTGAGAGAGAGAGATAGAGACACACACACACAAAAAGAGACAGAGAGAGAGCGAGAGATAGGCTATAAGAAGGTAGAAAGTGTGTGTGTGTGTGAGAGTGAGAGAGCGAGAGATGGTAGAATATTCGAATTATCGCTGTTAAATCATAGTGTTAAATTCATGATAGCAACAACATGCTACGTAAACACAAGAAGAGGCCGTTTGGGGTTTGAGCGGATCCAGGAAGCATTTATAGAATGTTCATAGGAACGTTCCGGCGGGAGAATTGTCGTGATTGGTTCGAAAATTATTTTACATATGAAAAGAACGCCATAAACCCCGCCCATTTTTAAAGCCCAGTCTACAGCCGAGGTTCGCGCATGGGTTCGCGGCGGGGGCGTTAAGAGTTTCCATGGTAACAACAGCCGGCAGCTGCCACCAATCAGAAACGTCGCGGTGACACCTGGGGATTGTGGGTAGTGTAGTTCTTCACATCGGAATCGCGAATAAACAGTGATTTTATTAAAATTAGGTTGATATAATATGATCTTTTGTCATCTACAGTAGCATATACCATCGGTTTACACTGAGGTAGCTCGTGGTGAGTGTACAGTGGATTGTTATGACATTATAGCTAATAATAAAATCCGCTATGGAGAAAATGAATGTGATTTTAACTTTTATGATTTTCTGTGGCAATGCAATGTCAGTTTTATCAAGTAAATATTGAGCTGATACCATGTCATATCATGTGCCTTTCTAAATCACCTGAGAGTAAGATATTGAAAAAGCCTCACTTTTGTCATCAAAATAATAAAACAAAAATTACATTAGCTTTAATATAGGAGTCATATATTGTGGCGATTGCTTGTGGAAATCAGTAAATATCTCATGATTTGTCACCTGTACATACTGTGTGCACTGAAAAAAAATAGGCTCTGTAAACGGGCCTTTTGTGGGCTATGATGGCCATTTTGTTTACACCTGTTGTTTTACCAGTTTACAGAGCCTAGGCTGTGTATTGACATTTTTTTTTTTTTTTACACACTGTAGACAAGTAGATGAAAATATACACTGATTTTGACAACAAGCGTTCTCCAGAATCACTGACTCCACCTTACATGGTTATAAGTGGAGAACGAGTCCAGTACATATTTGGGTGCTAGCGCCACATATTGTACCGGACAGTAACACCATGCTTCACACACACACACACACACACACACACACACACACACACACACACACTATGTCTAGGTATAAGCAAGTTAGCAAATAAAGAATGAGTCCAGTACAAAGCATTCTTCCATAACTTCTTTTTCTTAGATATGTATTTATTTTAACAGGTGGATGGTTGTAGATCTAACTGGTCATTTCCTTATTTCTTTATTTTATTACACTGGAATGAAACACATTTTGCTTGTTGGGCAACTGTAAAAAGGCATTATCAGTTTTTAGGGGACACATTTGGCTCCTTAAAAATATCTCCAAAATGAAATACACTTTCCTAAGGCTTCGGCAGATTATTAACACGCAGACGATATTAAGCTTTTAGACACAGCAGAAAGTACGTCATGATGAGGCAAGAAGAAATACACAGACTGTGTTCGAAAAGCCCTACTAACGTCCTCCCTCCTACATACTCAACATGTACATACTACATACTGTCTACTTAACCATCCATTGTGTATGCGAGGTTAGTCTGACCGTTTACACTGAAGTATACAGAAGCAATAAAGAATTTAGAAAAAAACTTCCATGTCGTTTGAAAAGACGCAATGCATTGTGGGGCGGTTGAGTATAGGAAAAGTATCCTATTGATCCATACACAAAATCTTCCCGGAAGTTAGTACTCATTCGAGCATTTCTCGCCTACACAAACTCACATACACAACCACAACATACTCAAATTGATGTCAAAATTAGTATGGGTAGGACGTTAGTAGGGCTTTTCGACCATAGCCACAGACTGAAGTGCAAGCGTCATGGCGGCGACTTCTACGGAAGAGTATAAGGGACAAAAGAGAAGAAAAAAAATTAGATTAGGAATTAGTTTTTTTTTTCCATTATGCATTTGAGAAATAAGTCGAAAAAAAAGTTGACAGTTCCATGATCCTGTTAGTTCCAATGTCTCAATATATTTCTGACTTCACCGCAGTCTATAAATGTAAACTTTTTTACACAACATTGTATTTACTATTCATTTAAACCTGCAGTGTGTATGATTTTGGGTTTTATTTCCTAGCTGATTTTGTAGAAAGTAATTATAATATCCATAAGTACGTTTAATTTAGTGCATAATAGCTGACATTTTTTTTGAATTATTATTTTTCCCCTTAGAAAGGGTCTCATATATGTCCATATTTCTGCAAATCTTGGACCAAGGCCTAGTGCCGCCATCTTGAAAGTGTCATAGTTCGAATGTCATCAGGTGCATTGTTTAACATTTAGAATTGTTCTTGTCCTTGAAGGCCACTGTAGCTTCTGTTATTATTCTAAAGGGGTGGGGTTACCCAGGGAGCGTTGCATTCTAGAACTTTGTAGAACTTTCTTGATGATGTCATATTACACACTGCACCTTTAACTTTTTCTCAACATATATAATGAAAGAAAAAAAAAATCCTAAAATAATTTTCCACCAATTGACCTTTCTACCCTTCCGTAGTAGTTTTCCCGCCCTATACAAAGAGTAGAGAAGGACCTGAACATCCAACGTCCGACTGTCTTTCTTTGTTAATTGTGCGTCACAGAAGAACAGCATATAAATAATTACTTTAGACCACAGCACACACACCTCTGCATTCACACACAAGAGAATCCTTCTTTAAAACACACTTCATTTGTGTTTTTTCTTCTTAGTTCGAAATCCCTTTTTTCATTTTTTGGCATGAAATGGTTTTTCAACATCAGAGAAAGTCTGTGTCTTTCAAATGCTGCAGCAAACTATCAGTTAGTTATCTAGGATTTCATTTCATTGCACCAAAACACAGCTGTTTTGTCCTGTGAACTCATTGTAAGTGCCGATCCATCTGGCACGTGTTGACGTTTTCATAGATTGGCGACTGTGGCTCAGGTGGTAGAGCGGGTCGGCCAATGATCGAAGGGTTGGCGGTTCGATCCCCGCCCTGCCACTTGTGTGTCATGGTTGTTGTGTCCTTGGGCAAGACACTTCACCCACCTTGCCTCGTGTGAATTTCGATAGTTAGCCTGCTATGAGTGTGTGTGTGTGTGTGAATGGTAATGTGCAAATGGAAACAGGTCACCCTTGAAAAAGAGTCTCCGGTCTCAATAGGATTTACCCAAATAAAAAAAAAATCTTTAAAAAGCACCAGTTTGAATTAATCCGAAGGCGTCCAGAAGAGTTGCAGAGTGGATGTCCATGTACAAATAACTTTCTTTCTGACGTTATGTTCATGTTTATGTGACAACAAGCAACGAACCAGCAGGTGAAATTGGTCAACAACAACAACAACAAAAGAAAGTCCATAGGAGTGAAATCCGCAGTGTGTGCAAAGTCACCGTTGTCATGAATCGTTTTGTGTCAGGACCAAAAAAACTAAATAAATACGCAATAAATAACATCTTTCTATGTGTTTTTATGACTCTATACAATATCTTAAGCGTTTTTTCACGATTAATGGACCTAACAATCTACTAGTGTGTTGATTCAATTTTGTCCTTTAAAAAAAAATTACTCCATATCCATTTGAACTGGGTCTAGTTGTGTCAAATAATCGAGTGCCACTGTAGAACCCCGTCTGGTAGTGGAAGGCAGCCCCTGATTGGTTCATGTAGTCGTCAATCTAGCCTCCAGTCAGACCGGACCCTCCCCACTTTCTGTCTGTTAGTGGAAGGCAGCCCCCGATTGGTTCATGTAGTCATCAATCTAGCCTCCAGTCAGACCGGACCCTCCCCACTTTCTGTCTGTTAGCGGAAGGCAGCCCCCGATTGGTTCATGTAGTCATCAATCTAGCCTCCAGTCAGACCGGACCCTCCCCCACTGTCTGTCTGGTAGTGGAAGGCAGCCCCTGATTGGTTCATGTATAGATTGACGGCTACATGAACCAATCAGAAGCTTCCTTTCACTATAAGGGAAGAACTAGTGTCTTATTCGTCTTCATCATCTTCTTCTTCATCGTCTTTAATCTCCAGATATTCCAGCCCGACCTCGTCCATATCCGCCTCGTTACGATTCGATTTCTGCCTTCAAAATAAAATCAAATAAAAACGTTTTTCAGTTTGTGATTCTGGAGAACACTTGTTGACAAAATCCCTCTTTGCCAAAATCAGTGAATATCTCCTCATGATCCACTACCTGTCTGTACTGTGTGTGTGTGTGCTGAAAGAAATCAGGTGTGTTAATACACAGCCTAGGCCCTGTAAACTGGTATGTAAACAAAGGGTATGTAAAGTTAGGGGACCCACCATAGCTGGAAATATACCAGTTTACAGAGTCTAGGCTGTGTATTAACAATGGATTTTTTTCAGCACACACACAGTACAGACAGATAGTTGTTCGTGAGGAGATATTCACTCATTTTGACAACAAGTGATTTTGACAACAAGCGTTCTCCAAAATCACTGACTCCACAATTAAGTGAATCAGATAACATTTAATTAAATTTAAATCCAAGCTATAAAAATCCACCTTACCTTTCAGTGTCGCCATTTTCTTCAGAATCCTCCTCCACCTCCTCAATCAATTCATCTTCATCGTCATCATCATCATCATCATCATCATCATCATCCAACACATCTCTCTCTTCTTCATAGGAGGAAATAGGCGAATAATGCGGCAGGTCAAACACATGTGGACTGCTCGGTGGAGACACGGTGGCAGCGGTGGCCACAGGTGGTATTGCAACAGGGATATTTATTGGCACAGGGGGGACTGTTATAGCGCTTGTGTTGAGAGTGTTGGTGTTGGTTGTTGTAGTTTTGTTTGAAGAAGGAGCACCAGAGGACAAGGCAGAGGAGGGGAGGACAGCCATTCCCAAGCCCGATGGAAGTGCTCTCGGCTCGGGCGTGTACTCACGGATCTCCCCTGTGTGGAGGAGGGGGATTTGTTTACATTCACAGTGCCTGCAGTTAGTTGTTAATTAAGCATATTTTCTCTACATGTAATTCACACACACACAGACACACTCAAACCCCTCCCCCCCCCCCCCCCCCCCCTACCTGGTTCTAGAGGGTCCGGTCCACAGGGGTCGTGCTCGCTGCAGCAGAGTTTCCCGTCCAGCTTGGAGATGAACAGAAGCCCCTCTCTGTGAGCCG